>CM062816.1:1831653883-1831812822 GCA_031772625.1 Pinus tabuliformis | reverse complement strand
TTTCAGACATACCAACACTTTATGGCCAGCAATCCGTCATACTCCCAGTCGAGATTCCAAATCAAGTGTGGTAGTCAAAACTGACCCAAAGAACCAAAAGATTGAACATCTATTGATAAAATGGGAAGATCTGCAATTCCCTGAACATTGGGTTGTAAATCACTCCAGGCCACAAATTCCCCGAAATATCACTTCTGCCAACATAACAGAAAATGCTTCCAATGCAGTCATATCCTTTCCTCGCAGGTCAACTATTGATCGGAGAAGAATAGATGCTGCTTGTAAATCATCCAAATACTACAGAGATCCTTCCACTGTCGATACCGCCTGTTCATCATCATCTTTTTCTTCTTGTAAACATCCACAGCTTTTCGAATTAGCTCGGCTTGTAAATTTTTCTTCTTTAGAAGTAAAGTGTCCAGATTGTACAAATGTCGTAAATCTGCTTACCCTAGCCGAACAGAATGTTCATCTGCACCATAATCCTTGCACTGGTGTTGCTCCTCCATCTACTTCTATCAGCTCATGCCCGAATCCTAAATGTTCTGATATTCCTTTCCCACATGAGCCTGAGCCCGATTCAGATCATGTTCTCATGATCCATTCAATAGAAGAAGAAGACCCTAGGCTTACTCAGATGATTTGCTTAATGAGACCAGCAAAGCCGAGGTATGGGTTGGGGAAACTTGAGCAATCAGAACTGATTCCAGAATGCAGATTTAAACAGATTCCTTCTGACTGTAAAAAGCCTGCAGTCATGGAAATGCATAAGTTTTTTGCACTTATGGATGGATGCTTAAAATCACAAATCAGTTCTAAATGGATGAAAGAAATGTTGAATTGGGATTTGTATACAAATCCTCAAGCATATGAATTTGACCAAGGATATACCCCAGATCAGAAAAGAAAGTTAGCAACAGACTGGAAACATTATATGGAAGTAAATAATGTTTGGATATCTTTCTACTCATGGAAAGATAAAATTGCTCCTATAAATGTTTTAACCGGTGCTACTTCTAGCAGTATGACTGATAAGCATGGATGGACTGCAATTGATGGATCCACAGTTGAAACCCCTACTACTTTTCCCCCATATAAAGGAATCATCTTGGGAGAAAAAACAAATGCAGCCAAAGCCATTCCCCTGGTTCAAAAAGATGATAATGCCTTAGGAATTGATGGTAGAATTCAAAAGGCTAGTGAACAGTTAAATTGGACCAATACTGCTCTAAAGGGTCTAGAAATGAATGTGGCTAAAGCAGAAGATGTAAAGAAGCAAGTAGATATTGTACAGTCTTCACTTAATAGTGTAAATTCTTGTTTGAATAATTTACAATTTGATTCCAGCATGACTTGTTCTTACACCAAGGAATCATTGAATAAGATTGAAGAAATGGGAGAAAACTTAGTTGGACATATTGATGTAACTAAGACACTCCTTACTGGCTTAAATGAGAAATTTGAAAGGATGCAGGTCACAAAAGTTGAGAAGCCAGTTCCAAATTCTTTCTTGGTGAAAAGAAATATAAAGATTGAGAATCCAATAAGAAATGTACAGAAATTCCCTCTGCTGTTCCCCAAAGAAACCACCTCAAAGAATGATGAGTCTGAACACATCAGTATTGCTTCCTTATTTAGGGAACCAGAAACAGAAGAACAAAAGTCTCAGGAAACACAAATACTCCCAATCTATGAGCCTCTTGAACATAGATTTTCCAGATATTCTGCTCCTGACATTGAAGGGAAGGGAAAATTGCCTGAAGCTCATACTTTCTTCCCTGATTCCCACAGAGAGTGGAACATAGACAACATGAGCATTGGCCAAATTCGCCAGATGATTGATTTAATGTATACTGAATATAAACTCATGTGTCTTAGAGGAAAATCAGAGGTAGATGCTTGCAGAACTATCATCCAATGTTTTACAGGTACTCTTCTCAGATGGTGGGAAACTGAATCTTCTCCTAAACTTATTGAGACCATGGAAGCAGAAGTTCTCAAGGATGAAAAAGGAGATGTTATTCATAATCCTGATGGTACTGTAATAAGCAATATGATTGGTGCGCTAACATCAATGATTTTAGAACATTGGTGTGGTTGTGAAACAGAAATTGCCAACAAACATGAGGTCATTTTGATGAACCTCAAATGTCATAAGATGTCTCAATTTGATGATTTCCATAGAGACTGGATGCAGCGAATCTATGAGGTGAAAGATTCCAAAAACCTGCTCTGGAAGCAGGTATATCTAGCTGCTTTACCCTCTAGATTTGTTGATTATATTAGATTGTAAGAAATTTTCCAGTTGCCTTTTGAGTCTTATACAAATCATCCCAAACCCTAAATATTCACTACAATTTAGTGCTTATACAATGGGATGGAATTTCATTGAAATTACTCCCTTTTTAAGCAATTTCTTAACAAGGCTCCATTAGTTGAGGGTGTTATTTCGAGTGAGATATAAATTCCCACACGCTCATGTTCGATTCACTTAACAAGTTCATCATTTAATACATCTAGTAATTGCACATTTCGGTGCAAAAGAATATTGGTCATGTTAAATGGAGTTAAACGAAACACCACAATATTAAACTGAAGAGGGCGTAACTGTACGAATTAGCAGTTTTTGATCCATCTGATCCTGTTCTTGATTCAATGTGGAGATAAGGTATGTTTGTTATACTTTTATGACTCGTTTGGGAATAAAGGATTCATGGAGTGGATGGAACATCACCGCAGAAACTGTAATTAATCCACCTCCAAATAAAAAACATCAACATTAATAAAAACCAAAAAAATAATTTAATAACAATTTAATAAAATAATATTTTTTATAATTTGTACTCCAACTTAACAAAATCACAGAATAATATATTTTTATTAACTTGTAATAGGTGTGTGCTGCATTGTAATATTTCATGTTGGACAATATCGCCTTTCAAAAATATATTCCAATAAACTAAACAACCAATTGTTTCTGTGTCATGGCTTCGTAATATCATGAGGACTCTCACAAATTATGTCGTTTATTGTTTTGGTCATCGTGATCCCCATGACTTGGGACATTCTTGAGTCATCTTTTGTAAAGGATGTACCTAAGAGAGTGTAAATTAGTTTTTAGTGTGATTTTTTGAAAGTTTTTATTATCAGTTTTTTTTGTTAAATTTCTAAAATTTATTAGCAATTGTTGAAATCACAAGTTTGATGGCTAATCCCTGCACAATCAAAGTGTCCTAGGGTTTTTCAAGGTGCTAAATCCAAATATGCAGTTAAAAAACTAGTTTAAATAACACAAATCAAGATTTCACCTCAAATTTTTCCACTGGATTCCAGCACCCGAAAGTCCAAAAAGTCATACTAAAGACAACTCTAATCTTAAATGTGTATACCACCTTTATTATTATAGTATTAAAAGACATAATAATAAAGTAATAATAAAGATATAAGGGTAATAAAATATATTTAAAAATATATGTAAATATTGATTTAAACTTTTTGTTAAAAAAATTTATTTTGAGGGGTTGAAATGGAATTCTCTCCACTTAGAATTAATTTGTTTATTAATTGATTCTGAATATATAAATAAAAATAGTTATTAAAATCAATAATTCATATATAATATTAATAAATAATTTTTTATATGGTGATTATGATAAATAATTATATTTTTATTAATCTATTTTATTTTATTTATTTATTTATTTATTTATTTATTTACGAAATAGAAATAAGATTATTAATATGTTTTTGATTTTACTATAAATAAAAATGGGTTATATATAATAATTTAATATTATTAATGAATAATTTCTTATTTATTATAATTAATAAATGTATAATAATTTTAATATTATTAATAAATAATTAAATATTTATAGAAACAATTAACAGTTAGTTTACAACAGCGAGTTTTTAATTGAAATTAAAAATATATTAATTAAAGAAACTAGTTTCTAAAGGCTAATTCTGGACTCTGATGTATCTTCGCTATTTATTCATTATAATCTATGGATTTTTTCACCGTTGTCTTTAGGATGAACCACATTCACTGTTTCGAAACGTACCAAATAACACTCATGTGATTAATGTGAAAGACATGCTTACTATATATTTTACATCTAAAATATACAACATTATACCTTTAAAAAAAAGATATATATTTATTTTAATTTAAAATTTAAAATTCTATTTTGTTTGCTTAGGATAGCGCAATTGGCAATGGCCGTGGAAATGAAGTCTCATTGAATCGGAAGTCCTGGGTTCAAATCTTGTGCTATCCCCCTTTGATTGGGATGAGAAGTTGAACATGATGAAGATGTAGTCCTACCAAACTTACAACAACAACAAAAAAATCTATTATAATTTTAAATAAAAAATTAAATTTAAAATTTTAATAACTTATTTATCTTGACATTTAAATGGGTGGAGTTCCGATGCTGTGCAGGACTTTGTTGTTTAGATTAAGGAGCAATATTTATTTATTAATTAATTATTTGACTAAATATTATTTATTATTTAACTAAATAAAATTGTATGGTTATTTATTTATTATTTGACTAAATTTTATTATTATGGTATTATAATATTGTTTATTTATTAAATTTTATTATTATTTATTTGTTGTATCTTAAAAAAATCTGAATATTAATTTTAAATTTTATAATAAATTTAAAAATTTAATAATTTGATTTTAATATTTAAAATTCTATTTTAATTTTGAATAAAAATTTAATAACTTGATTTATGTGGGCATTTAAATGGGTGGAGTTTTGAAGTTATGTGATGTAAAAGGACTTTGTTGTTTAGTTTAAGGAGCCATGTTTATTTATTAGTTAATTATTTGACTAAATGTTATTTATTATTTAAATAAATAAATTTATATTATTATTTGACTAATTTTGAAGTTATGTGATGGAAAAGGACTTTGTTGTTTAGTTTAAGGAGCAATATTTATTTATTAATTATTTAGATGGGTGGAGTTTTGAAGTTATGTGAGGTAAAAGGACTTTGTTGTTTAGTTTAAGGAGCAATATTTATTTATTAGTTAATTATTTGATTAAATATTATTTATTATTTAACTAAATAAATTTATATTATTATTTATTTATTATTTGACTAGTTTTGAAGTTATGTGATGGAAAAGGACTTTGTTGTTTAGTTTAAGGAGCAATATTTATTTATTAATTAATTATTTGACTAAATATTATTTATTATTTGACTAAATTTTATTTATTATTTAACTAAATAAATTTATATTGTTATTTATTTATTATTTGACTAAATTTTATTATTGATGGTATTATAATTTATGATCTTTTTGCAGTAATAATTTACAATCTCTACGGTCATAATTTACGATCTCTCTGCAGTAATAATTCACGATCTCTCTGCGATAATAGAAAAACAATCTGGGGCATGTGCATCTGCGGTCCAACTTGCTGATATCATGTGCACACATTCCTTATATTTTTCTAATACATATATGCTCATATATTTTCAAGTATGCATAATTCACCACAATTACCAAAGGTAGACCTAACACAGTTACTCTACAGAGCCTCTATGAGTATATAGATTCTTTAGAGAAACGTAGAGAAGAAAGAGAAGTCAAGCTACAAACAAAGTTAGCAGCCATGCTGGAAAATAAATTCACATCTCTTGAAGACAAGATCCAAAAAAAATAGAAAATAAAATAGAACTATTGGAGAATAAAATGGAGGCAATGGAGACTAGGTTGCAGGTTATAGAAAAACAAAACCAAGATATGAACCAAACATCCCAGCAAGTAGATGCTGATACTTTAGAGAGTCTTAAAATGAAGGACATGATTAAAGAGCTAGAAGAAAAAGTTAATAGCTGCCTCACCCTAAATAGTGTGGCAAGTAAATTAGATATCAAACCAATTAAAGATGAAATGAAAAAATTGATAGAATTAGACCATGAGCGTAACAAAAGGGCCTTGAACCTTATAATCTTCGGTTTGAAAGAGGAGGTAGACGAGGATACTTTAGCCATAGCCCAAACAGAATTACATAACAGATTACAAATTGAAACAATGTGTCTCACAGAAGCAACAAGGTTGGGGAAACTAATTGAGAATAAAGGAAGGCTGATCCGAATAAAGGTGAGCTCTACTAACCATAAGTATGACATACTTAGTAAAACCTCAAGTCTAAAAGGAACGGGAATATTTATAAATGAAGATCTCATTCTAGAAGATCAAGCAGAATTGAGAAAGGAGGTTCAAAAGGTAAAGGAAGCTAGGAAGGAAGGAAAATGGGCAATAATCAGAAATAGAAAAGCTGTTATTCGAGATAGAAACCAAAAATATAATAATAAATAGCAATTCAACATGCTCTAGATTCTTTCTTGGAACTGTCGGGGCTTTCCATGGAGCAAAGGCCCCAAGCTAAGTTGGATCTTGAATGATGTTGATATCATTTTGCTTGTTGAAACTTGGGAGCACGAAGAATCTAAGGTCCCTAACATAGATGGCTTTACATTATGGTCTACCTGGAATAAGCGATCCTCCCATAGAGGCATTGTGGGTATAGCTTGTTACATTAAGAAGAACATCTCTCCCCATGCTATGATTTATAAAAACGACCCTTACAACCAATATAGTTGGATAGAAATTACTGACATGTATGATAAAAAGACCTACATAGCAATCTATTATTTCCCCCCCATCAATCCTAACTTCTATAAGAAAAATAATCTAGATAAAAATAGTCCTTACAATGGTTTAGAGAATGATATTTCTAGCATAAGGAATGAAGGCAATATCCTTTTAATGGGTGAATTTAATGCTCGAACTTCAAGCAACCAAGCTATTTTTCTAAGCAATCATTCCAACCCTAATCCTCTTTGGTTAGATGAAGACCTTCCTCTAGCTAGCTGGTACAAAAGGAGCTCTGAAGACCTCGGGGAGAATTTGTTTGGGTCAGAGCTAGTCAAGTTCTATAGTGCTCAGGATCTCATAATTTGCAACGGTTTAAAGAAGTGGCCCAATTCTAGCCAGATGACCTGCATCCATGGGCTTGGTAGCAGCGCGGTAGACTATGTTATCTCCGATCTTCCTCTATACAACGAAATAACAAATTTTGACATCTTCAACGACCACGAGCCTGACTCTGATCATAGGCCTTTACTTGTAACTCTTAATTTTGTCATGCATAGAGATCCCATAGAAGACAATCCTTATAGCCAAAAGAATTTAATCTTTGATAGAAATAAAAAAGATCTCTTTCTAAATGAATTAAAAACTAATTTGCTTCCTTTATCTAGTATAAACAACATAGAAGATCTCTATCATAATTTTATTACAACCCTCTCATATTCTATTAACAAGTTCTCAATTGAAGTTTCAAGTAATAAAAGAAATAGCAAAACCAACCCATGGTATGACAAAGATTGTAAAAGTGTGAGGAGAGCAATTAAGGAAGTTGTTGATGAATCTCTTAAAATTGGAAAGATAAAACTATACAAAGCCCTAACTAAAAGGAAAAAAAGACAGTATATTCATAAAAGACAAGAGAATCTCTTACACCTCTCTAAGGTAGCTCCTAACAAATTCTGGAGGCAGATTCTAACTAGGAAAACTAAAGATAATAATAACATTGCTTTACACGACTGGAATTCTTATCTTAAAAAGCTTTATGAATCTTCAAATGTCATGGATAACTTTGAAACCCTACTCACAACGAAAGAAGTTTTCTCATTAGAAGACATTGATTTTGGGGTTAATCGCTTGGCTAATGGGAAAGTTAAGGACATTGAAGGTTACCAGGCGGAAATCTAAAAAAATGGAGGTCATGTCCTCATCCGCCACATTCACAAGCTTTTCAATCAAGCGGTCAAGCAAGGGTTCCCTAAACCATGGGCTCAAAGCCTCATTATCCCTATTTTTAAAAGTGGGGATACAAATAACCCCTCTAATTATCGGAAAATTATGATCAGCCCTCTCCTAGCCAAGTTATATGGTATTATTTTGGAAAGGAAGTTGAGCATATGGCTTGAAAGTGAAGGTAAGCAGGCTAAAGGCCAAGCGGGTTTTAGAAAGAAGCACTTAATAACATACTACCTCGTTACGCTTAGGATCATTGTGGAGGAATGCTGCAATGATAAATCCAATCTCTTTTGTTGCTTTGTGGACTTTAGAAAGGCTTTCGATACGGTTCCTAGAAACAACCTTTGGAACATATTAGAAGAGCTAAAGGTTCCTTTTGAGTTGAGAGTTGCCGCTATAAGGTTATACAAGAATGTAATTGTCAAGCTAAAGAGCAATGAGGGGTGGTCGAAAGATATTAAGTGTAATATCGGAGTTAAACAAGGTTGGCCCCTCTCCCCTACCCTATTTGGCATTTACATCGACAAGCTAGAAGGTTGTTTAGAGGAAGTAGGATGTGTTGGCATGATCTTAGCTGGAATAGTCATCATCCTTCTTCTCTACGCTAACAATATTGTTCTTCTTGCAAGGTGCCCATCTGATCTTGATAAGCAACTTAGACTTCTTAAGGATTTATACTCTACCATGGGTATGATTGTTAACACTGACAAAACAAAATTTACGATTATCAAATCCAAGAAGGACACTTACGCTAATTTTATGTATGACAATAGTAACTTGGAGGAAGTGTTGTCCTACAAGTACCTAGGAATTCATATTCATCACAAGCTCAACTGGAACTATAGCATTGAGAAAAGGATTAATGGAGGATGGAAAGCTTATTTTGGTCTTGAAAATAATTGTAAAACAACAAACCTCGTAATGTGGGATAGAAAGAAGTTCCTCTTTGAAATTTTAGTCACTTCGGTTATCTTATATGGATGTGAGGTTTGGGGTTGTAGCATCTCTAGAGAATCCTGCAGAAAGATTGAGCAAATCTAGAAGTGTTTTATAATGTATAACCTCAAAATTAAAAGCAACACACCCTATCCTATTATCCTTATAGAAGTGGATTTTCCCCTATTGAGAGCCTAGCTATGACTAGGCTTCTGTTGTACAAGCACAAACTCAATAACATAGGAGACCATAGACTTCCTAAGCTAGCTTTAAATTCTAGCCAAAACCGCCCAAGGCTCAAACAAATTTGATATAAAGACACCAGGGCCTAGTTAAACCATTGGGAGATCGACGAGAATGTTGCATTGCAAAACATTAATAACATTAAAAATATTGTTACTTCTAAGTTCAAAGAAAAATTGTGGTGTGAGAAAGATTTAGCAGCTAAAAGAAAATTAAGATATTATAAGGAGGTCATCAACCCCACCCTAGAAGATCAAAAGTATCTCTCTGTTTTAACTAACTCAAAGAAGAAAATTAATATAGTCAAGATTAGAACGAACTCTCATGAGCTCCATAGTGAAACGGGTCGTTGGGCAGTTCCCAAAACATCATGGATGGAAAGGTTCTGCCCTCTCTGTGAGAATACGAACGTCGAGGATGAAAATCAATTCCTCTTAAAGTGCCTCGCGTACAACCACATTAGATCTCAGTTTCAAAATCTTTGTTGCAACACTGACCTTCCTAGCCTTTTACAATGTCAAAATTACAGTGAGCTCGGGAGGCTTCTTTCCAAGCTTTTTGAGCATATGAATAAAATCTTAAATCAAACTAAATAATTCATTTCTTTAGGTCCAATTGACCAAAGTTTGGTCCCAGTGGACGTTAACCACCATCATCATCATCATCATCAATATTGTTTTATTTATTAAATTTTATTATTATTTATTTGTCATTGTACTTTAAAAAAATCTAAATTTATTTTAATTTAACATTTTAATAACTTGATTTATCTTGGTATTTAAATGGGTGGAGTTTTGAAGTTATGTGATGAAAAAGGACTTTGTTGTTTAGTTTAATGAGTAATATTTAATAATCAATTAATTATTTGACTAAATATTATTTATTATTTAACTAAATAAATTTGTATTGTTATTTATTTATTATTTGACTGAATTTTACTATTGACAGTATTATAATATTTTTTATTTATTAAATTTTATTTTATTTATTTGTTATTTAATTTGGGTTGAGAATTACTCTACAGTGTAATATGAGGGAGATGTTATTGTGAGTAGTTTTTAAGTGTGACTTTTTGGAAAGTTTTCCGGTTTATTTTCCGATCTAATTTGTCTAGAATCGGATAGGAATTCATTGAAATTACAAGTTTGACAAGTGAATTTTTCACAATAGAAGTGCTCCAAAGGTTTTTAAGGGTGTTGAATCCATATATGCAAATCAAAAAACTAATTTAAACAACACAAATCAAGATTTGGCCACAAATTTTTATGGTGGATTATGGCTAGAAATCCACCGAAAACTCTAAAAAGTCTCACTTAAAGACAAATTCATATTATTGTAGTTGTAAATGAGTTTGAACACTTAAATGTCGACACAATTTAAAAAGTAAAAAGTAATAGAAATAATAAATCCATTCAATTTAATTTGTTATATTATAATCTTGTTTTTATTAACCAGCCTAGATCCATCTTAATTTTGGATCCATCAAGCGCCTAGAGGGATTAAATCTATTTTCACTCTAAAAGAGATTTGCATCTCAAGAAATTTGATGCCTCTCGATACTTGGTAGATCTGGTGTTAAGATGGATCTAGGCTGATTTAATTATTAATTATAATTATAATGATTAAATTTCTATATTTTATTTTATTTTATTTATATTTTATTTTGACCGAGTCTAAATGTTAAGCAGGGCATTACAACATCTCTGCCACATTGGGCTAAAGAGCGCCTATTAAGGCAATAAAATTACAAACACTTTTTTTATTAAAAAAAAATATGCATATCACACAAACAAATGTAATATGTAGCATTGTTGCTTAATACCTATCTCTTATACAAAAAGTAATAGTAAAACTTCTTGTAACTAGGATTAAAAAACACTACTACTATGTAAAAAAATTCTATATTCATAATGATTTTTAACACACTTTTTTGGGTAGATTACTATGTTGAGTAGCAAAGTTACTTTTGCACATGCTATGTTAAATGGAATAAGAAGAAAATCAACTTTTATATTGATCCTATGCATAAAACTATTGTTTTCCTTTTGTCAAACAAGATGCTTTCATTAGATTATCAAAAAGATGTTGAGTACAAAATTCATCTCAACACAAGCCTCTTTCCCTCATTCCGACCAGACTTGTTGAGATTGAGACCTGGAGGAAAACATAGACAAACGATGACATTCTTTATTTCTGATAGGCCTATTAGCCTTAGCATACATAGACAAAACATAAGAGAATCCAGAATAGGAGGCAACATATTAAGGAGGTGGGTTGGGAGGAATGACAAGAGGAGCAGCAAAGTAGCCCATGTGTTCATGCATGTGAAAATCAATATGCTCCACCCTCGCTTCTAGGCTGTGGAGGTGGTCATTGGTGTGTCGATGTTGGCGTCGAAGACTGTCCAGTTATTCCATAATTTCGTTCTGACTATACTGGATGTTGTTGATGTAGGCTACCAACTCGTTATGATCCTCATATTTATGCTCCCTCAAAATGTCCATGTTCACCTGGACGTTGCGTAGTTGGGCCGTAATGTACTTGAGGGTAGCTGGAGAAATCACATGGCCCGGGGAACAAACTGAAGAGATAGCAGTTGCCTCCTCCATTTTTCGGTTGTCAGATGTGTCCGTGGGCGACTGAATGCGCAGGTTTGGCCGCTCAGCATGGCGGTGATTGCCTTCCCCCCCCCCCCCCTGGCGAGGGCGTCCCCTTTGACGCACCATGATGTCGAACCGAGGTTGCCAGAGGAAGGGAGAGGCTAGAAAACATGAACCACAAGAATCGTGTATGACCCAATAATCAAACCTGCAGAAAAACCACCGCCAAGATATATAACACCATGTAATACAACCAAACACAAGAATCTTGGTGGATGACACGAGATTGCAGTCCCAAGGCGCGCCTAAGCGTGGGGATTTCCTCCACACCCAAAATTGGCCGATAAAAACACCCCAACCCCTGGACACAAAGAATTCCCACCACCGGTCTGACACTGTGCTCTTAGACTCACCTTCGTGATTGCAGAGGGACGTAGTGCAACTATGGACTGCCCCTTCTCTTTGAGTACCAAAAGGAGTAGCACCCCAACAAGCATGTAGCCTGAGACGAGCCTAATTGCATAGTTGGGCACTCCAACACTTGAAACACAAATTACAGTGGGTAAAAATTTGCTTACCTCAAGGACTAAGCGCCTCCTCCATCACTGACACTAACTCTCCATCCCTTGAGCAAAGGTTCCAAGCAGGAAGACAGAGAGACTCAACATTATCATTCATTCCAGGATCCCATGGACAATCCCTGGCCTCGATGTTGCGCCACCCTGGGCTATCCCATACTATTGTCGCTATGCGCACCCATTGCCTTGACCTCGGCAAGGCGTTCAAATATTGAGTACCACTACCCTCTGCATCCTCCCAATTCATTGCCTGAAACATACAACTGGAGAATTTCCCTATGTGCCTTGGGTATTTATCCGCAACACGTGTGAGCAAGGAGTCTCCCTGCGAGCAATTAGAGCAGGCCCGACTCTTCATGGAAGATTAATGGAACATGTGGAGGCTAGATAAGCTCCTTATTCGGCCCACTTGCCAAGTGGTGATCTGGATGTACACCCCCATCAGGGACAGAGGAGTTTGTAGCCAAGAGGTCTTGGTTTTCTTGGAATTATCCTATGTCCAAGTCTGCCTTACTCTTCACTTCTCATCATGCAATGGTGAATTATTTGTGGGGGTTCATTGAGCCACGATTGTCAAGACAATTTGCAACTTTATTACCCGCGTGAAGTACATGACCAATAGATGCATAAAAAAATGTGCCAGGAGGTGATTTATTCTCTCAAGTTGGGCTTCCAAGTGCCAGCTTCGAGCTATTTTGGGAATGGCAGAACCATTGATAATCTTCTGAGTCATTTAGATAATTAGTTTGGAAGCCCCCACTATGTGGATCCTTCACCACTGCTACTAATGAGCTAATATGTAATGTCCCAAATGAAATAAATTTGGAACAAGCAAAAATTTTCTTCAAATTCTAACTCAAAATTTCTTCAGATAAAAATTCTATTCATAAACAGAAGATTGCCATGTAAAATAAAACGAATAGAGTGCTGCAATCACATAACACAATGAACATGAAATTCTCAGCTTTATTATATTAGAAGAACTGGGGTTTACATGCACATACAACCCATATAGGTGAGATAAAAATGGCCTCAAACAGATCTACAATAATGTCGCAAACGACATCCAAAACAAGCTGAAAAACAATAAACTGCAACCTGTGAACCCCGAATGGATCCACCAAGGGAAGAGATGGGTGCTCGCCCACTCTCACTGAATCACCCGAGGGCTTCCTTCCTGGAGATACTATTGAAGTATAGAACCAAGTTCTTAAACCTCTCCACACAAAAAAAATACACAAATCCAAGATGTCTCCAAATGACCTTCTCCTCCTCTTTTATAGATCTCATGGATACATCTCCAAGCCTCTAGAAGCATCTTATTTTATTATTTTATTATTATTCTAGAATCTCCTCCATTGACTTTATCTTAAGTGACCCTTTTATTTTATTTTATTTTACTTAAGTCACTTTTGGCCCATTTCCCCTAATTAATTATTTTCCCTTAATTAAATGACTAATTAACGTTATTTTTAACTAAGGAAAATGGTAAATCACCCACCATACTCTCTTCGGCCACTGGAAGTCACTTCTCAGCATCCCATCCTGTAGATATTCTCGTTCTGGTTCCAACGAGCTATTACATTGAGGTGTTCCATCAATTAATCTCCCCGGAATGCCACCTCGAGCATAATTAATTAAGTTATGCCAATAATAACCCCGTTTTACGGGAATTATCAGAAAGTCACGAAACCAAAAACAAGGTGTGAGAACTGCTAATGATTATGAATATGCCAAGTGAATGCCATCGAACCCCATAAAACTCCTCAAAACTCTATTAGGAACCCTGATGACATAAACCTGCTCCATTGACCTAACCACCACCTGCCCTAGAAATCCACTCTGGTTGTATCATGGGGGGAAATACAAATGGGGACATTATAGTCCTCTCGCCCCAAGATTGCTTGCCCTCAAGAAATCCAAATTTGTGGACCAATCTGGTGGCCCAATGCCAGGATCCCATACAAACCATTGGGTGACGCTTTGCTCCTGTGTCAACCCACCATGAACGGACCCCTCAATGTTTGGATCCCAAACCAATCTCCGACTGATCTCGTCATCAACAAATCCTCTTGGATCCCAATTCCACCAAGAAGGAGCACCAATGCTCCACAGCTCCTGTTGTGCTATAGCGCCAACCATGAATGTTGCTCCATCCACCGCATACCAACTCATCACCTCTCTCCAGTCCAACCCCTGACTCAATCTAATGCTAATCCTACTCTCCTGATGCCGGGAAGGAGTGTTGAAGAGCCATCGACCGATATCCCACTGCCAACTAGAGCATGTAGTCTCTGACATGTTTAGGGGTCTCCACTCTACTATGCCCCTGACTAAGGATATCACACCATCAATAGGATACCAACTCATGATCTCTCGCCAATCCAACCTGTGGGAAGGATCGAATGCATAGGCATTTGTATAGGTGATAAGTCCCCTATGTTGCATCATGCCCCACTCATGCAACCTCGCCTATTCAGTCAAAAATATCCATCGAGAAAGCCCTACCTCTCTCCCTGTAATGGGTTCAAGTGGCCAAACTGTGTTGCAAGCCCTATCTATGTACTCCTAGAGAGGGTTGCTCCCTGAAAGTCCTGCAGCTCTTCCAGCTACCTACACATCTACCCGCACCTCATCAGTTGGTCGGCCCAAAGGTGGATGCACCACCATCTTCATCATCTCTTGTCATCTACTAGCCTCTTGCAAGACTACCCTGTCAATCTCCAACATCTCCTGAGGACAAGTATCTACAAATACTTCGTCCCTGGAGGTTGGCTGCACATCTGTCTGCTCCACTCTAATGGTTGGCTCCAAGGGTGTCTACTCATCCTCCATCATGGGCTCCACATGAGCCACTAGCCGACTCTTTAACGTTGGCCCATCCCGCACACTATGTGTGTCATCTATCTCATCCTCCTCTATGTGCTCTCTATGGTGAATCATCAATTGCTCATCTCCTCCCGGATCTCCTTCCCTCACGGGAACAATCAGTTGCTCGCCATACTCCTCTACCACACATGGATACACATATGGGCTACTATAATCAACTCCATATGATGGTTCAGGAGAACCAATGGACTCCTCTAAAGTAGACTCATGTTCAACTAAGGGCCCTTCAATCTTCTTCATAATTAATTGACTTGAGTTCCTTGCCAACTCTGCTTTAATTTTAGCAAACTCGTTTGCTTCTTTGTCCCCTCTAAATTTACATTTGTGATCCAATTTCCACGCTCCCTGACATGTAAAACATATCTGCTCTCTTTTCATTTGATTTCTGCTCTTCTTTGGGGATTCTAGAGACTGCTCTTTTTTTGGCTTCTCATCTTTTCAAGATCCGAACCCTCCAAAAAATATCCTTATAAAAATTCTTCTAACAAGAGGGTCAGCGCCAAGGGATGCGAGCTGCCTCAGTGACTCATCCATGAGCCAATAAATTTTAAAATTTCAAGCTCCTCTTACTGTTGTTGCAAAGGCCCAGCAAAATAACCCAAATAATTAATTCGCACTGCCCAGAAATTATGTTGTTGCTGCTAAATATGAACTGGTGTTTTTTCCCTCAATACTACTCCAAAAATTCTGAAAAATTTAACATGAGGCTCCTCACACCAAACCCATAAATGGTTTGTCTTAAATCCAAGCCAAGATCAATCTCACCAAGTGGTGTGAATTACCCAGTTCACTGATAAAATGAACTGATGAAGGAATATTGATTTACAGCCTGCATACTACTCGAAAAATTCTGAAATTTTAACCACGAACTCCTCTCATAAAACCCAGAAAGTTTTTGGGTAGATTCCAGAATATACAGAAAGCCCCAATTTAGTGCACGTTTCCTACTCTGCCCAACTCTACACAATGTAATGTCCCTTTAAAAATTTGCACAAACAATAAAGGATTTGGCCTCTAATAAATTTGACAACTCAATGAAAAACCTTCAAATCATAATAGCTGCAACTGAAAACTGAAACCTTGCAGGGTGAGCCGAGATCGATGCTCTAATACCACTGTAATGTCCCAAATGAATAAAATTTGGAACAACCAAAAATTTTCTTCAAATTCTAACTCAAAATTTCTTCAGATAAAATTTTTATTCATAAACAGAAGATTGCCATGTAAAATAAAACGAATAGAGCATTGCAATCCCATAACACAATGAACAGGAAATTCTCAGCTTTATTATATTAGAAGAACTGGGGTTTACATGCACATACAACACATATAGCTTAGATAAAATGGCCTCAAACAAATCTACAATAATTTCGCAATCAGCCTCCAAAACAAACTGAAAAATAATAAACTGCAACCTATGAACCTTGAATGGATCAACCAAGGGAAGAGATGGGTGCTCACCCACTCTCACTAAATCACCCGATGGTTTCCATCCTAGGGCTACTGCTGAAGTAGAGAACCAAGTTCTCAAACCTCTCCATAAAAATAATACACAAATCCAAGATGTCTCCAAATGACCTTCTCCTCCTGTTTTATAGATCTCATGGATACATCTCCAAGCCTCTAGAAGCATCTTATTTTACTATTTTATTATTATTCTAGAAGCTCTTCCATTGACTCTATCTTAAGTGACCCTTTTTTTTTTTTTTTTTGCTAAAGCAAGAGTGTTTCTTTCTCATTCAAAGGCTTAAAAAATTACAAAACTATGTTACAAATCCCGTCCAAAGTCAACGGGAGAAGCGGTGACCGCCAAATCTCAAAAGAAAATAGGCTTCGGTTCCAAAAAACACCTACAAATTGCCCAAACCTACGAACATGAAAGGAAAATAAACCCAATTCAAGGGTTCTAATGGGTCCGTTCAGGGGGATAAATCCCGTGCACCTTTGACATCCGTAACCTAGAAGCCACCGCGATGATCACGATAAGCACGAAGGATAATGCAACCAACTAGCTTGATGAATTGGGGCCGTAGATCTTTACCCGCCGAATCTGACGGATGAGGTGAATATCGAGCAGATAAGAAGCTCAAGGATAACCCACCTGATATAGGCGGTTTTCTCTCTCCACCTGTTGCCACGTGGTGATTAATGAATGACATTGGAGGCAGACCATGAAAAACCGCTTGGGGTGTTGGAAGCGCCCGATAAACCACGAAACCGCTTGACCTCTGATTTCTTTGAGAACGGAAACCGCTCTTGCTCCGCATCCTACCGTCCAATAGAAATCTTTCATCGCCGATACAACGGTCTGATGCTCGATGAACCCTTGTCCGCCATTCACTTCATTACCCAATTACTGCGTCTCCCTCGTACTGTGATGATGCTCATTGTCTGTGCCCGCCAGACTATGGCATTCCTCTCATAATTTCCCTACAGGTGTAAGTTCCCACTTGTAAATATTGTAATCATTTTTACAGAGCACCCCTTCATTTGCCACCCGGTCTGCTAATCTGTTAGCATTTTTGCGAGCATGTACAAAACTTAGGGTTCTCAGGATTCTTAGATGCGATTGAATACGACAAAATCCCTGCAAAAAGTCTCCAGTGGTTCGAGATTTTATCTGGAGCAAAGCCATTTGCTAATCTTTTTATAGAATTGACTGCTAATTTAGAATCATCTTCTATTATGGAGTTCGTCATATTGAGATCTCTCAGAATCTCTAGGCACTGCTTTATGGCCATTAGTTCTGCCATGTTGTTGGTAGCATTCCCTAAATGACTGTGAAAGATGACTATTATATTTCCCTTGTCATCTCGTATAGCACCTCCAAACCCCGCATCCCCCGTGTTTCCTTTCGAGGCTTCGTCTGTATTGAATTTCAAGTAGCTGGGGGGGTTGCCAGTAGTCCTGCCTCATTGTAGCATGTGGAGAAATCTAGATTGTGCTCTGGGGGACCAGCTTCTGAAGGCCCAAAAGAAGAATAATGCGAGCCTCCTGTTGAGATGGAGGATTCTCCGGAGGTTGCTTCTGAATGGTATTAATAGTTTCCTTTAGTTTCCTTAGGATCTGAGTTATTATGTTTCGGGGTGGGCTGGATTTATCCTTGAAAATTCTGTTATTGCGTTCTTTCCAGACATTCCAGGTTATAAATCCAGGATTCAAAGTCAAGGCTGTGTTGACAGTCACATTCTTCAAAAAAAAATTCCTCCAATTCTTTAAGGTTTTGGAGATATCATCTTCATCTTTATTAGATTGTCTAAAGATAAAGGTAACCCAGTTCCATAAGGTTGAGGTGAAGGTACAGAGGTTGAGAAGGTGATCCCTCATTTCTTCCTAAATACCACATAATTGGCATCTGGGTGGTCCTGCAAAACCTTTCTTTCTAAGATTTTCCCAGGTCAGAATCTTTTTGTGATGAACCATCCATATAAAGAGCTTAATTTTCATCCAATGAGGATGCTTCCATAGGTACAACCAAATTTTATCTGGGTTTGAAAAATTGTGACCAGTGACAATTTCTTTGGCTTCTTTGAGGTTGAAGTTGCCCTCATTGCTTCTTCCCCGTCTGAGTTGATCTGTGAACGTAGAGATCAAAATTTTCCTCTTTTCCAGGATTGTGGCAAGAGCTTCAGCCTGGGTTTTCAAAGTAGACTCTTCACTATAAACTGGTACTTTCCATGTTCTCCATTTGTCCCTGTTCCTTGTCTCCTCCCAAAAGTCACTGACCTTTTTTAGTCCTTTGTTGACAATATCGTCTTTGAGAATATCCAGTCCTTCTCTACGTAAGTTGGGTTCTTGCTGCCAGTTATCCTCCCAAAACCAGGCAAGGTTCCCATTTCCAATCTCCCAGAAACTATGTTTCTGAACTAAAGCTCTCTTTTCCCAAGCGTTGTTCCAAATATGGGAGCCCCGGATCTATCCTGTCATTCTAATCAAATCCCATTCATGCCAGTCCTTTGCAAAGGTGAGCGGGCTTGGCCCAGGCAAGTCACTCCTCGCGACTAGTTAATGCCCTCGCTCAGGTTTGAGCACAAGACCTCATCATCTTTACGAGTCCGACTTTACCAACCAGCCGCCTCTGCCGACCTTTTTATTTTATTTTATTTTACTTATGTCACTTTTGGCCCATTTCCCCTAATTAATTATTTTTCCTTAATTAAAGTCATTTTTAACTAAGGAAAATGGTAAATCGCCCACCATACTCTCTTCGGCCACTGGGAGTCACTTCTCAGCATCCCATCCTATAGATATTCTCATTCTGGTTCCAACTAGCTATTACTTTGAGGTGTTCCATCAATTAATCTCCCCGGAATGCCACCTCGAGCATAATTAATTAAGTTATGCCAATAATAACCCCGTTTTACGGGAATTATCAGAAAGTCACGGAACCAAAAACAAGGTGTACAAAACTGCTCATGATGATGAGTATGCCAAGAAAATGACATCACACCCCATAAAAACCCTTCAAAACTCCATCGAGACCCCTAATGACATAAACCTACTCCATTGACCTGACCACCACCTGCCATGGAAATCCACTCTGGATGCATCATGGGGGAAAATACAAATGGGGACATTACATAATACCAACCCATTTTTGAGTGTTATCAGTTCCGCAACATTATTTGTAGTATATCCACAATAGCCAGTGTAGAACCAGTTGTGTGACCCTGATAATCCTGAAGCATCCCAACGTATCCTGTTGGGGATTTCCTTTTGACCCGCCATCGAAATTGATTTGAATGCAACCGTCCGGGGATCTAAGGAAGAGTGATGGAGATGTTGTGGGACAATCCCTTGCATTATAGGACAAAGGGTGGATCATTGCCTAGGAAAGGTTAAGAGAGAGGAGATTCCCTAATTCTTGAGGATTTGCCTGCCAATCATCTGGTCCCCATTTTCGGAGAGGATGGTTTCCCTCATGTTCTCTTTCACTTACGACCAGATTAGTGAGCTCAAAGGACCCTGATCATGAAAGATTGCTCTATTACGGCCTTTCCACACATTCCAGAGGGTAAATCCCAACGTCAACCACCATGCTCAATTAACAATGGGGTTCTTAAATCTGTGGGTCTCCTATAGTTTTCTATAGTTTCCAGGATATCCTCTAGATGACGGCCAAAGCAACCGAAAAGAGTGGCGATCATGTCCCATACTTCTCTAGCAGTCAGGAAGATATTCAATAGGTGTTACATTGTCTCCTCATTGTTCTCATAGAGGGGGCTTATGGGCCCGAGTATCCCTGTTTCAACTATCTATCCCATGTCAAGATCTTCGCCCCACTAACCAGAGTAAGTGCGCTACTTTTGGCTAAAGTTTTCCTGCCCAAAGTTTGTTCCATATTGTCCTTTTGGGGTTTTCAAAAGCATTCTTTTTTATGAGGTATGCTTCTTGAAGACATAAATTTCCAGTTGTTGAATATCCCCATCTTAATTTGTCAGAGAATTGTGATTAAGGAATCCTACACTAGTGAAGCTATTGAGAGAGATGCTCCCAGTCTTCTCTGGGGACTTCCACTTGCCAGTCCATCTCAGTTTTCCAGCACCTCCAACTTTGGTAAGTTTGATTTACAATAGTCAGCTACTCCACCTACACTTTAGTCCAAGAGGAGGGTCCTGAGGTCTTATAGTGCCAGCTTTTGATCAAGACGGGGGAGTTGTTGCCAAGAGTCTTCCCAAAATAAAGCAAATTGGCCATTTTGTATTTCCCAGAACAAGTGTTCCTGAATAAGGTCACTGTTGTGGTTAGCCATCTTCCATATCGCTAATCCCGATGGAAAGGAGGGGTCTCTTAAGAGTACCTCTTGATATTTTCCATGTACATACTTTTTAGTCCATATCTGTTTCCATTGCTAAGCTCCCCTTGGATACATCACCACTAGAGCTTTGCCCCAAGGGCCGCATTTAGATCTTCTGGATCTCGCAGTCCCAAACCTCCGAACACTTTGGGGAGACACAAATTTTTCCAGGCTACGAGAGGCCATTTTCTTTCTAGAGATGCACCACTCCATAAGAACTTCCTGAAGATAGTTGTCAAATATCCGTAGATGCTTTTCGAGGCAGGGAAATTGATACCTGATAGAGAGGGATCACTTGCGAGACCACTTTCAGTAGAGTAGCCAATCCTACCAGGTTCAAGAATCTGAGAGTCCAGTTTGATCATTTCTTTAAAAAAATTAGCATAATTCCTTCCAAGGAGCGATGCGAAGTGGATTGGCTAGGAGGGGAACCCCTACGTATTTCGATGGTAGAGATCCAATAGTGAAGCCCAGGACCCTGGCAAGAAAGGTTTGAACAGGGCGAGGGGTATGAAAAAAGTAAATACTAGACTTGTCTTTGTTAAGGAGCATACCTGAGGCTGTCTGGAATTCGGCAAGGATACCATCAATATGGAGGTATTCCCGTATAGTGGCTTCACCATACAATAGATTATCGTCTACAAATTGTTGATGAGTCATGGTGAGATTGGTTCCTGGCAGGTGAAGGCCTCGTAGAGAATTGGTACTTTTGGTTGTTGTGATTAGCCTGTTGAGGCCCTTTGCTGCGATGATAAAGAGGAAATGTGAGATCAGATCGCCCTGTAGGAGGCCCCTGGAAGATCTCAAGGTGGCAAATGGGGCGTCCTTCACCATAATGGAAAAGAAAGGGGTAGAGATCAGTGATTTGATCCAACGTATCCAATCTTCAGAGAATCCTAAAGCGCGCATAATTTCCAAGAGGTAAGACCAACTTAATCTGTCATAAGCTTTAGACAAGTCCCGCTTAAGCAACATCCCCTGCTTCTTATGGCTCTTGAGGGAGTGGATGGCTTCATGGGTTGTAACTATTCCATCCAAAATTTGTCGTCCTTCTACAAATCCCGACTGCTCCTGGCTAATGATGTGGTGGAGGATGGGCTTTAGTCACCAAACCAGAATGGAAGAGAGAATCTTGTAAATAACATTGCAGAGGGTTATGGGTCTAAATCCACTGGGGAAGTTGACCTCTTTGGATTTAGGAATCAATGTGAAGAAAGTAGCATTCAGACTTGATCAGACCTACTTGAGCCATGGGATTCCTCCAATATCGCCACAATTTCTAGCCTTAGAAATGGCTAGCAAGTGTTGAAAATTTTTGAGGTGAAACCATCGAGCCTGGGCACTTTGTTGGAGGGCATATCCTTGAGCACCGCTTCCACTTCCTGAAAAGAGATTGGGCTGAGTAAGGCATCATTTTGATCAGGCGTTACCAGAGAGGGAATATGGCGTGTTACATTTGCAATGTCTTCTAACATGTCATGCCCTTCTTCAGCCAGCAATGAGGAGTAGAAAGAGGTCAACTCTCGTTCCATATCTTCATGGCTCTCCAAGCGTGTACACTCGATTGAGATTGGCGAGGTGATTCGGTTGTGGTGACGGTGGCTTATCATATATAATGAAAAAAAATTGAATTCCACTCGCCCTCTCTGAGCCATTGAATCCGTGATTTCTGCATCCACAAAGCTTCTTCCTAGATTCTCCATTCCTCCAGCTCCAAGATCAGGCATCCTTCTTCAACAGCCAGTTCCTCGAAGTGTCCTTCACAAACTATATGCATCTGAAGTGTCTCCATCTAGTCCTCAAGTTTGCGTTTCTCTGCAAATATGTCCCAGAACTCCTCACGATTCCAAACTTTAATTTTTTGCTTCAGGCCCTTTAGTTTCCTCTGAAAGATTTGCATGCACGAGCTTGTGGGCACATCTAAAGTCTGCCACCATTCTTGAAGATTTCCCACAAAACTTGGATGTCGCAACCAAAATCTTTCAAAGCAGAAAAGCTTATTTTTGGGAGGGGTATAAGAAGTCAAATTAAGACAGATAGGCCAATGATCTGACCCCATAGAAGGAAGAATGGAAGCTTCAATAGCCTCGTCTTTCAAAATAAGATCTTCTAACAGAAGGAAGCGATCCAAACAGCAAGCCACCCGGTGTTTTCCTCTGCGCCAATTGTTCCATGTGTGGAGTCCTGTTTTTATGTTTACATCTACTAGGTGAAGATCCTCGATCAGCTCATTGAAAGCCATGGAGCTTGAGTCAA
This sequence comes from Pinus tabuliformis, assembly GCA_031772625.1. Classification (NCBI taxonomy): domain Eukaryota; kingdom Viridiplantae; phylum Streptophyta; class Pinopsida; order Pinales; family Pinaceae; genus Pinus; species Pinus tabuliformis. The sequence goes on along the minus strand of CM062816.1, from coordinate 1,831,789,674 downwards.
GTATTCAAATTCTGCCTAATTTTTCCTCCATATTCTAGATTATGTTGAAGTCCCCCCCAATGATCCAGTCTAGAGTAGTCCAATGAAGGCTAAGGGCTTGAATATTCTTTAGAAATAGTTCCTTGTCCTGGGGGATAGAAGGTCCATAGATCGTTGTTAGACTGAACCAAGCTTCTTAGCCCATAAGCCGGAAAGTGCCCGAAAGGGAGAAATGGGAGTCAATCCAGTCTTTGAAGATGAATTTACTCAGATTCCATATGATTTTGATTCCACCTACCAAACCTATGGCATTTATCATCATTACATCACTATGCTTCCAACAACGGTGGCTTACCTCCATTATTTTTCCTACCACCATCTTGGTTTCTTGTAGTAACGCTATATTTGGATTATACTTAGTTATCTTTTCTTTGAGAAAGCGGAGCTTACCTTCATTGTTTAAGCCCCGAATGTTCCTAGATACTAACTTCATTGAGAAGGAGCGATGGATCTGGGAAAATAATCCGTTAATTGTCCCATCTGGCCCGAGTTCAACAGAAGTTCACCTACTTCTCTAATTAATTCCTTTGTCGTCTTCCTTCCCTTCTTTCCTTTCTCTGGGGCACTTGGATCTAAGAGAGTAATGGCTAATAGGTCGCCTTTTTTGCCTGGCAATTTTGGATCAACTTCTCGCTTCTCGAATCCAGCACTCCATTGATTGAAAATATGGCCAAAGTGATTCAGCTAGTTTGTAGGCTTTGATATCTGCTTTGATCCATATTCTAAAGATGTCCAATATTTTATGCTCTTCTGGGCCAAGTCTATTATGTTTCTCCTTTGTCTCTAGAACTGTACTGGTTTGATTAAGGATTTCTTTCAGTCTGTGATCATTCTCTGTGGTTTCCGACATTTTCCCCTTGGATGCCAGTTTATCCCCTTGGTGGGGGGTGATCTTGTCCACCTCCATGGCTTGGAGTGGTTGTTGGGGTTGACTTAGAACTTCGATTAGTAGTTCCTCATCTTGTTGGAACCGTTCCTCGTCTCTTTGTTGGGAAGCCTAATGAGTTTCTTCGACAATGGTGATCGGGCAATCTCAAAACAGATGGCCATATTCATGGCATCACCTACATTTAAATGAAACGTGCTTGTAATCGAGGGGTTGGGTCCATATGGAGTCATGGTAGACCAGATCTATACATTTTGGGAGTGGTTGAGAGATGTTCATGTGCACACACACGTGGGCATATGTTGCATGCCTTCACCTCTTGGTTATTTTCGATACTTTCACAAATTTCCCAATAGAATTTCCAATCCCTTCCAAGATGTCTGGTTCTCATAAATCATCTAGGAGAGAGTATAGCCTAACATAGATTGGTGCCACCTGAGATTCTTCCTTGTCAGGATTATATCATTCCTCCCAATAACGCGGAAACAAACCCGCACTACTCATGAAGTATGGCCCATTCTCAAAGATGTGTTTTCTATCCTCCAAGTCTTCAAAGATCACTGTGAAGAACCCTTTGGCTCTGAGATGGAGTTTGATCTGCCCTCAGGGAGTCCATTTGTTCTGGATCCACTGCAAGATATCTTGTTCCCGGGGCCAAATGCCCAAAAACTTACAAATCATGGCATGATCCTTCGTGTATTGTCGCGATTTCTCCAGACAGTTGTTGGGGATCACAAACTTAGGGTTCGTTGTTGCTACTGGAAGGCAATGATTTTCCCCCCTTCTGGCCTACCACTATGCCCCCATGGTTGGGGTTTTTGTGGCCATCAAAGTTGAATCAGCTGCTATTGCTAATGGCTTGGTGCCTTGGATGAACGAAGTGCCATTGACAACATCCTTGAAGGAGGGAGGCCCCTCTCGCCTAAGCGAGGGGCCGCTCATGTGGAAGACACCTCACTGCACTAGATCAAGGAGGATTGTTGCTGCAAGATGGTATTAGCAAAGCGATCTGGCTGGCTGCATCGAGCTAGAAAGGTTCTACAAAAAAATGGCTCGGCTCTGACAAAATCCTAGCTCAGACACACCGAAGAAAAAATTAGCAATTAAATGTCCATATCCATAAAATTATTGTTATAAAGGTAAATGAAGTTGTTTATAAATAAAATGTTGAAATCTATAAGTTATAAAAAAATTAAATTGAAGTAGTAAAACATTTTTAAATTAATTTCATAACTATGAATATTATTATGAAACTCATTTAAAGTATATCATAATCAATATTTTTAAATATTTTAAATATATATTTTTATACTTAAAAAAGCATAAAGTGAAAGCCGTTTACTCACTAAACAATGTCCGAGTTTGGAAAATTGGGCTCTGAAACATTCTAGTCATTTTGAGGCATTAAATGACATTTTTTGGGACAAAAAACTATTAGTTGTGTTAGACATGAAGTTGTTTATAAATAAAATGTTGAAATCTAATTAAATTGAAGTTGTAAAACATTTTTAAATTAATTTCATAACTATGAATATTATTATGAAACTCATTTAAAGTATATCATAATCAATATTTTTAAATATTTTAAATATATATTTTTATACTTAAAAAAGCATAAAGTGAAAGCCGTTTACTCACTAAACAACGTCCAAGTTTGGAAAATTGGGCTCTGAAACATTCTAGAGTCATTTCGAGGCATTAAATGACATTTTTTGGGACAAAAAACTATTAGTTGTGCTAGACCCTCTAATATTAATCTACAGTTAAATACCTTTCAACTGGTGCAAGAATCACACTAAACATAGTTTATATGCAAAAGTTATACCTCTCACAAATTGACCTACCATATTGACCACCATGGTACTAGAGGATGCCATGTTAGCCCCTATTACTCATGTATATGGGGATAGATACATGTGGACTTACAAGAAGACTCTAGAAGCTGAAAAATCATAACTCTATTTGAGGGTTGAGGGAGTCAAGTCTTATTCCTAGTTCTAGGTTATGTTAAATATTGGTTCATTAGGAGGAGTAGGGGTTCCATTCTATGCTATTGTATTTTGTTTCATAGTTGAGAAAAGGAACTAGGAGTGGGAAGTTAGAGAGAAGGACACATGGGATTAAAATTTTGTAGCAACCTTATAGGCTGCAAGTCTCATGTAACTCCATAGAGAGTAACTCTTCCATTGTACCTGCATATTTCCATACCAAAGAAAATAAAGCAAAGTACCCTCACCTTTTAGTTGGGTTTCCCAAGGAAAAAATTGTGTCTATTGCGGATTATTTATGTGTGTATTTATTTTTGTCGTTTATTTCTTGCGTTTCAACTATTTCATTTAATTTAATTTGTCACATCCATTTTAGAATTTCTAGTGGCTGAAAATCAGTTATTAAATAATCTGAAATCTAAAGGAAAATTTAACCTACACAATATAGATTTTAGCAATTTTATCATATTTGTAGTGATGAATTGTCCAATTGAATATTCATAAAATTTTACATATCATTTATATTCAAAACTAAATTTCTTAAGGTAGTCACACAACCCTTACACACGTATCATCACAATATATCACACTATCATTTATAGAACAAGATAACATAATTCAAGTGTCATATCTTCTTTATGAACTTAATGTAGAGGCAAACATAATAGTACATCCATAGTAGCATTTGTATGAGTCTAGGGCCATAATATAAACATGCAACCATTATTAGGACAAGATGTTACTAAATCTATGCCATCCTTCCATCTAAGCTTCTAGCTTTCAATGAATCAACATAGTAGAAATTACTAATAACCCGTTAAACTTTTGACTACAACTGTACACCATCGAAACATTCATAGGAAATTCTTATAGTGAATTCTAGGATTGGACATAGAGATGCCAATATAATTATCCAGACAAAACTTCATTTCCATATGCTTTTTTACTTGCACAGTTATTTTGAATTTAAGAACTCAATTGTAACATAAAATCATTTTTTTAAGAGGGGCTAAGAGTAAGTGCAAAACTTTCCTAGCACAATATCATCATGTCAAATAACTATTAGCTCATATTTGAATCCTCAACCATGCATTAACAAATCCATCTACTCAACTTGTTATTATAGGAAATACCATTAATTTATTTAACCCATAGCTCATTAATTTATCAGTTAACTTCTAATTGATCCTTCATTTTCTTCATTGGGGTAGGTTTTCCACAAACTTTGCAATGCTGGAAAATATAACTAAGTGTTGTAGAGTATACTATAGTGATGTAAATAATACTTTTAGATTTTTTTTCCATACAATCCATACACATGATACAATAATTAAACTTTCAAATCAAGAGGCAACAATTTGTTCACATAACCACAAACAAATATTTTATAACAACTAATAAGCATCACCTTGGACATGCAAACATGAAAAACACTTACCTATTAAATTGGATGCTACCTACAACTAAATGAGCGTGAGCTCTTTTACACCCAACAAAAGGCTTATTTGTGCATTAAGTATTTTGTAGCTATCCATCCCCTATCCAAACCATGATTCCACCAACGGAACTCTTCACTCAGAAACAAGGTGTGAAAATGAAGGCCACTCTACTTCATAACCATAAACTAGTTTATTCTTTTTTCAACCCCATGAGCCTAGAGCCTTATTAAATCCATAGGTATCTCCTCAATTTTCTTGGATAACACTAGGAAGTCACTTCATTGCCTAAATAGTCCCTAAGCACCCTCCCTTTTAAGTGCCTTTGTTCTTGCCTAGAGAACACCCCAAAAACATACTTCTCTTTTTAAACTTGTGTTAAGAACACCTTCGTCTGATTTCTAAGATAAAGAGGCCTAGAAAACCCTTGAATATTTTGCAATCCAACCAAAATGTGTTTTTGCATTGATTCCCCACTAAAAGTTTGCCTCGATACCCATTCATGTGCCTACTTCCTTGCTACATGCAATATGTTGTGACATGCCTTCCTCGACATAGAATTTTGTGGGTCAAGGTAGCAATTTTGAGGGTGGTACTTAATCATCCTCTAATTGGAAGTTTGTATTACTTCCAACTTCCCATTTCCCCTCATAATTATATTAATTTAGTTGTTCAACTACCAACCTCCTTGTTTAACTAATTTTTGGAAGTCAAAAAGGGATGAGCTTCAAATTTAATCAACAACATAAGTCATGGCAAGGGTTACTACAATAGGTAGATAATTCTAACATTTCATCCTAAGAAATTCCCACCAATGACATCATGGTCAGTGTAGGTGCTCCACCCTTTACTTAAATGTTCAACAAATTTTCATTAACAACAAAATACATTTTCATTATTCAAAGTGTTGGGGCTTAAAAGTACGTTGTTGCATTCTCTTCCCCTTTAAAGGAACATTATTCTCGATGTTCTACTTTATAAAGTAAACAAAAATGGGTAATATGTCATTTTCATGGTATCTTCTAGTTCCCATGTAATTTCATCTACTTCAAAGTGTTGCCACTGCACCTTGACTTGTGTGATAGCTCAGTTTTGGAGCAGGTTATCCTTCCTATTTAGTATGTATAGAGGCTTTCACTAGAATTCTCCTTAGGGTTCCACATAAATCATAACACAATCATATATATGATTATAATCTTGTACAATTTTCTTAAGCAAAGCTACATGCCTTACATTATGGGCTTTCACAGTAGAAGGTAAAACAAGCTTGTATGCCACTAGTTCGAATCTCTCTAGGGTTTCAAATGGTCCACAACAATGAGGTGCCAACTTTCCACAGGTTCCCATTCTTAGAGAACATCTTTTATGCTTAATCTTGAGAGACACAAGATGTCCTACTTTGAACTCCATACGAATCTTGTTCCTACCATCATAGCTTCTGTTAATCCATTTCTACTTTAGGTTTTACTTGATCCTAACCACTTCCTATTATATTTCTTTCAACATATATGGTTAAGTGTAATCAATCCATTGGATTAGCCCAACTAATTGAAATATTACATTCTCTACCATGTAATGCCTCAAAGGGACTCATTTATAGTGATTCTTAGTAGCTATTATTATAAGCAAACTCTACCAAGGTTAAATAATCTTTTGACTTTTTGGGTTGATGCATAGCATATATCCATAACATATCTTCCAACACCTTGTTTAATCTTTTTTTTCCTATTTGTTTGAAATCCAATTGTGTCCCAAAGACCCCAAACAAGGCCTTCCAAAAGTTGGAATAAACTTGGCATATTTTCTTGATGTGATGATCTTGGGCATCTCTTGCAATATGAAAATATCTTTCATGAAAATATTAGCAATATTGATTTCTTGTATGTGGGTTTCATAGGAACGAAGTGAGTTTCATTGCTTAACTTATATAACACTACCATGATTGCAACATGTTGTCTTGTTGTCTTTGGCAATCATGTGATGAAGTCCATTAATATAATTTCTCACATCAATTTTAGAATTTGTAGTGGCTATAAATATTGCATTGAGACAAAACTTCATTTCCATATGCATTTTTACTTGCATAATTATTTTGAATTTAAGAACTCAATTGTAACATAAAATAATTTTTTTAAGAGGGGCTAAGAGTAAGTGCAAAACTTTCCCAGCACAATATCATCATGTCAAATAAATATTAGCTCATATTTGAATACTCAACCATGCATTAACAATCCCTTTACTCATTTTTTTTTTGTTAATAGAGGAATCGGCAACTGGAGCAGCCTCACAACTTGCGTTACACGGGGTCGATTCTGACCGCTACCACTATAACCCCTGGGAAACTGTGCCCGCCCCTCTCCACAGCTCCGGGTTAGTCCAGGGGAATTGAACTCGTGACCTTCAGTACGGAGCCCGCCTTTCTAACGAACTTCACCGCATTGTGATTACCAACTCGCCTACCCCCGTGGGGCTCATCTACTCAATTTATTATTATAGGAAATACCATTAATTTATTTAACCTATAGCTCATTAATTTATCAGTTAACTTCTAATTGATCCTTCATTTTCTTCATTGGGGTAGGTTTTCCACAAACCTTGCAATGTTGGAAAATATAACTATAGTGTTGTAGAGTATACTATAGTGATGTAAATAATATTGTTAGAATTTCTTTTCCATACAAGCCATACACATGATATAGTAATTAAACTTTCAAATCAAGAGGCAACAATTTGTTCACATAACCACAAGCAAATACTTTATAACAACTAATAAGCATCACCTTGGACATGCAAACATGAAAAACACTTACCTATTAAATTGGATGCTACCTACAACTAAATAAGGGTGAGCGTTTTTACACCCAACCAAAGGCTTATTTGTGCATTAAGTATTTTGTAGCTATCCATCCCCTATCCAAACCATGATTTCACCAAGGGAATTCTTTTCACTCAGAAACAAGGTGTGAAAATGAAGGCCACTCTACTTCATAACCATAAACTAGTGTATTCTTTTTTCAACCCTATGAGCCTAGAGCCTCATTAAATCCATATGTATCTCCTCAATTTTCTTGGATAACACTAGGAAGTCACTTCAATACCTAAATAGTCCCTTAACACCCTCTCTTTTAAGTGCCTTTGTGCTTGCTTAGAGAACACCCCAAAAACATACTTCTCTTTTTAAACTTGGGTTAAGAACACCTTTGTCTGATTTATGAGACTACAAACAGACCTAGAAAACCCTTGAATATTCTGCAATCCAACCAAAGTGTGTTTTTGCATTAATTTCCCCCTAAAAGTTTGCCTCGAGACCCATTCATGTGCCTACTTCCTTGCTACATGCAATATATTGTGATATGCCTTCCTCGACATAGGATTTTGTGGGTCAAGGTAGCAATTTTGAGGGTGGTACTTATCCATCCTCTAATTGGAAGTTTGTATTACTTCCAACTTCCCATTCCCCCTTATAATTATATTAATTTTGTTGTTCAACTACCAACCTCCTTATTTAACTAAATTTTGGAAGTAAAAAAGGGATGAACTTCAAATTTAATCAACAACATAATTCATGGCAAGGGTTACTACAATAGGTAGATAATTCCAACATTTCCTCCTAAGAAATTCCCACCAATGGCATCATGGTCAGTGTAGGTGCTCCACCCTTTAGTTAGTTGTTCAACAAATTTTCATTAACAACAAAATACATTTTCATTATTCAAAGTGTTGGGGCTTAAAAGTACGGTGTTGCATTCTCTTACCCTTTAAAGGAACATTGTTTGATGTTCTACTTTATAAAGTAAACAAAAATGGGTAATATGTCATTTTCATGGTATCTTCTAGTTCCCATGTAATTTCATCTACTTCAAAGTGTTGCCACTGCACCTTGACTTGTGTGATAGCTCAGTTTTGGAGCAGGGTATCCTTCCTATCTAGTATGTATCGAGACTCTTGCTAGAATTTTCCTTAGGGTTCCACCTAAATCATAACACAATCATATATATGATTATAATCATGTACACTTTTCTTAACCAAAGCTACATGCCTTACATTATGGGATTTCACAGTAGAAGGTAAAGCAAGCTTGTATACCACTAGTTCGACTCTCTCTAGGGTTTCAAATGGTCCAAAACAATGAGGTGCCAACTTTTCGTAGGTTCCCATTCTTAGAGAACATCTCTTACGCTTAATCTTGAGATACACAAGATATCCTACTTTGAACTCCATATGAGTCTTGTTCCTACCATCATAACTTCTGTTAATCCATTTCTACTTTAGGTTTTACTTTATCCTAACCACTTCCTATTATATTTATTTCAACATATATGGTCAAGTGTAATAAATCCATTGGATTATCCCAACTAATTGAAATATTACATTCTCTACCATATAATGCCTCAAAGGGACTCATTTTAGTGATTCTTAGTAGCTATTATTAAAAGCAAACTCTACCAAGGTTAAATAATCTTCTGATTTTTTGGGTTGACGCATAGAATATATCCATAACATATCTTCCAACCCCTTGTTTAATCTCTTTTTTCCTATTTGTTTGAAATCCAATTGTGTCCCAAATCCCCCAAACAAGGCCTTCCAAAAGTTGGAATTAAACTTGGCATAATTTTTTGATGGGATGATCTTGGGCATCTCTTGCAATATGAAAATGTCTTTCATGAAAATATTAGCAATATTGATTTCTTATAGGTGGGTTTCATAGGAACGAAGTGAGTTTCATTGCTTAACTTATATAACACTACCATGATTGCAGCATGTTGTTTTGTTGTCTTTGGCAATCATGTGATGAAGTCCATTAATATAATTTCTCACATCCATTTTAGAATTTGTAGTGGCTAAAAAGATCCCATTGAGTGTCTATTTTTAGCATTAATTTGTTGGAATTCTAGAAATTTAGAAATATACTTGTAACATACCCATCCCAAAAATTCCCAATTAGGGTTGCAGGGCATCTAGGTCCAACCTCCAAGGTTACTTTATGGAGATGGGGCTATAATTTATTTTTTTCTTCAACCTCATCAAAACTCATTTTTGATATCATCATCTTTTGTTGTTGCGATATTTCCAATGACGTAAACTTTTCCCAAAAATGAGTTATGGACTGTATCATACCCCTTACTAACCCTAGCCCAATCCAAGAGTAGAAGGAGGTAGTTACTATGATGACCCGACTCCCATTGTCAAGTTACAAAATCGTTTTTATTTTTACCTTTTTCGACTTCCTCAAAACTTATAACCAACGAAATTGTTGCATTTGTCTCATTTAGGCATTTCCAACGATATAAAGTTTGCTCCAATCCGACCTTCGATCAAAAGATATGACGAATTAAAGATTAGCCACTTAGTTAGAGCCACATCACCAAGTTGCCACATGGATCCTCTGACTGGATTCCTCACCGCCACATGGTAGTGTTACCATCATTTCTAACCCATTCACGCCTTTCTATGTCCTACGAGACCCATTTCATACATGAGAATAAATATAATCTTGCAGCACCCACTCCATTGGAGCTGACCCGCCAAGCCACCTCACCCCTAAAATAAAATCTTGGGGATTTCCCACAAGACACCCTCAAAAATATTTAGGGTACCTTGCGTTGGAGCTGTTAGGATTACATGGACCATACATCATGTCCCTCCATTCATCGGGCCCTTGACGACCATGTGACCTCGCTACAATGAACCCCAACAAGTCTGCATACTGCTCCCCACAGAACTCTTAGGGCTTTCATTCTAGGCTGTGTTGGTAGTGCTAACTTTGTGCATAGGTTTGGCCCCTCCTTTGACCAGTCAATGAATACACCTATGTCACACAAAACTCACCCCCACAAAATGGGCCCCACACACCAAGTCACCCTAGGTAATCAATCTTGATGACTCTATCAAGTCCTTCATCTAAATATTCTAGGGTCCACGTGATGTTATCCTTCATCACTTTTCCCACATGGAAGGGGTCCCACATAACCTTTGAACCCCACCTATTCATGGTTTCCCCATTACGTATGATTTGGATGGTTATCCCCCACTTATGCGCGTGGTAACATGCCCCACTACCAAATCATCCCAGGTATAATACCTCAACAATTTTTCACCATGCTCCATTTGGAGCCTTCGAGGAGGAACTTCTGGGGTCATCCAACAACCGTAACGTCTCCCCATCAATGACTCAGATCTCTTCATCTTCACACATGGACATGGTGATTGGCCAATGGTGCTTAATATGGGCATGTATTCACACTTCTCCAAACCTTAACTTCTAGCCCTCACAGTATAAGAATACATGGTATGGGTTTTTCTCCCTTGGTGCTTAGTCTCAGCACCCCATCACATGGGCTTATTTAACATGAAGGTTAGTCCCTACGACTTGTTATCACAAAATCATGCCCCTGATAGGCTGTTGATCAGGAAGACTTTGAGTAACTATTTCAAACCAAACTTTTGGCTGAGGCTTAGCCTCCTCAGCCTGAGAGGGCTCTCTCAAAGGGTTAAAGATTTTGATTAAAGAATAAGATAGATGGCTAACTCTATAGTTTGTGATTGTATATGTTTATAGGTTGAAAGATGAAGGTTGGCTACCATTGGGCTATGGAGTCAAAGTATGTTCAGTACCACAACAAGATCAGCTTTAACATGAAGTCAGGGCATAGAGAGTTTTTATACATCAACAAAACAAAGATACAATGCAAGGAAACACAGTTTATAAATACATGAAGGAAGTTAGAGCATCATTGATGAATTCTAAGTAACATGTATTCATACCACTGCAAGTAAGTGAAAGAGGAAAGCCATGAGACAATAGGACATTAAAAACCCTCTTTGAATCCTGAGTAGTGAAGCCAAAACATTCTACCTAGCATGGAAGTCAAGGCATTATAGAGTTCAAGTGTAGAAATGCAAATATAAAACAGTGAAACACAATTAGTTTATCTATGAAGGAAGTCAGAGCATCATTAATGAATTCTGAGTATCATAAGTAAACCTCACTGCAATGTAAGTATTGGAAGATGCCATCAAAACAAGAACATACAAGAACTCTTCATGAATCTTGAGTTGTCTAAGTAGAAATTCTGCATTAGGTTAAAAATATACACAGTCTGCACATAGAGCAGCAATTGAGCAAAAAAGTCTCCAACCCTTTGCTAATTCGACCTCTTGCTCTATATAAAGCATTTACAATTAGGATTCCATCATCCCTCCTCAAGAGAATTCGAATTTGCCATCAGTGACACCTATTCTAACCATAAAACAAACCATTAAATGTATTTGACACTTAACTAGTAGTCCTAGAGACCTAATACAACTAGGAGTGTAACTCCTTATTATGATTACAACAAACTTATCTAAACATTTAAAGCATTCTTTGACACCTAATACTCCATGAGGTCGAATTTGATGAAGCCTCCCACGTGGTCACCCAACTGCTGATGAGAAACCCTAGAATTTAGGGAACATGTTTCCCTGTTTTTAGGGTTAGATCCTTGAAAATTGCAGAGCATTTATCTCTTCATCCATGACACATTTTACGAAACTGAAGGAGGTTTTTGTAGCCCATGATGTCTAGAACAAAAACCTCTCCTGGTTTTTTAAAATATTTCTCCAGCTGTCCAGAACCTGTCCTTGAAAAACACGTGGCAAACAGGGAAAAATCCGTTTTCTGAAATTAGGGTCTCAATGAAAGCTTCTTATCTCCCAACTGAAAACACATACGAATAAAGTGAGATAGGTTATTGTAGCTGGAAATGTTATGAAGAGAAACCTCCTTCAGAATTCCAAGATAGCCTTTCATGTGACCAGAAACTGATTTTGAAAAACACTACTAAAACCAATAGACAAAGCTTGACTTTCTGCAGTTTCGTAGCACAAGTTTAACCATAAATTACTCCCACCTCAGAACGAATTTGAAGAAACGGAAAGAGGTTTTTGTAGTGCAGCATGTTAGGAAGAAAAGCCTCTTTCAGTTTGCAAAATTAAGTTCTCAGCTGCTCAGGAAAGCTTTTAGAAATTGAATAGTAAAAGCAGAAAACAGAGTTTCTTCAGCTGAAACAGGCTGCTACAGGGGTTTCGCAGCGCGCTGCGAAAACACTGATTTCGTAGCGCAAAACAGGATTTTTACACTGTCTGCACTACGAAAACGTGGATTCGTAGCTAGTTTCAAAATTTCTCCTTATCCTCCTCAAAGCTCTGTCTTTCTTCTTGACTGCTGGCTGCCTTGTTTCTGTCATTCTTGTACATTGGTGATGGTTGTACTGATGATGATATTTTCCTTTCTTTTGACATTTTCTCCTTTGAAATTTCTTTAGACAAAACAACTTGGAAGAAAATACCTTGCTTAATTGAGGAGCTGCCTTGCTTGAATTTGATGAAGATTTCTGCTCTCCTTTTCCTTTGAAATATTTTCAGTGATAACAGTGGCTCCACTTGGGATAGTGTGCCCTTGTGGTACACTAAGAACCTGCAGTTCCAGTGCCTTATCCTCTTATCATGAACAAAAATTTATTTGACAAACATCTTCTTTAAGTTCCTTGGGCCTTCACCTCAGGCTTAAGCTTGATGATCACTGTAGGAGAAAGAAGTCTATATCTACTGAAAAATAAAAATGCTCAGTCACCTTGAGCTTATTTGCACTTTCCTACCTACCTACCCTATCAGCTGCAAGCTCCACTTGTAGCTCAAGGAACATGAAACTTCCAATAAATCCAGTCATCAATCTGATCTGAAATTTGGATCTCCTTACTGTGCTTGAAGCATAAATAAACCAGATACTGAAATAACCAAGGAAGCATGAGGTGCAACTGTTCTTCAAGATGAACATATAATTGGAAGCATGAACAGTAAATCTTTTCCATGTATTCAGCTATAGGGTCAAAAAACACATGGTTAGTTTGATGATTCTCATAACATTTTATATCTTCTAACAACTTATCCTCAACCACACAAAATTCCTTTGATGTGCTATCCAACTGCCTTTCTGCATGATGCCCACAAACAATGGAATTTTCCTCATTATAAAGATCATTCTTTGATGCAAGCTGCTGCAAGGAATCACAAAAATGAACAACCTTTTCCTCTGCCTGAGGGTCGTAGAAGCTGTCTTCCAGCACTTCTTCTTGCTGTGTGCAATCGATTTCATACTCATGATGATCTGAAGCCTGACAAATCTGCTGCATCTCTACATCAATATCAAGGGATGAAACATGGTTTTCACAAATAAACCCCTGCTGATCTTCATGCTGTGTTTCATGGGATGTTATATCTCCTCCTTGGTGCTGGAATGCATTGTTATGAAGAGCCTCTAAAATTTATTCATCCGTGAATTCATCATCATCATAACCATCCTCTAAATACTTAATAAGACTTAAAGAATGTCTACAGCAGTCTTTGAGCTGCAACAAGGAAGGATAACATTCTTTATACATTTCACAGAATTCATCATGAAAACTAGCAAGTGAATATATTGAACCATTTTCCAGACTTTTATACCAAGACCATGCTTTTCCTTCTAAAGTGGTCATGAACATTTTCATGAGACAATCTTCAGGGAAATGAACCTTAAGACTGCGTACATGCATATGGAATTTAACCAAATGGAGAGCAGCATCATCCTTCTTTTCATCTTTGAATATTGGAAGATCCTCTAACCAATCAACCTTTGGCATATGATTTGGAAAACCAGGGATATGAGACCGATCCATAGGAGCATACCTGACATTCATTCTTGCAGTAGAATCCATCTTGAAACTTCATCAAGCTACTGATCTTCTAGCAGTGGAGTCACCTTCCAATTTCTTATTCGATGTGTGGAGTCGCCAAGGTAGTTTTGCAGCCTCAAAAAGATGTTTGAGCTCCTGCTACCTTCAGAAGTTCAACCTCTTAATTTCGGGAATGAATAGACTTCAGGCTCCCGGCAGACGCACCAAAATGTTATCACAAAATCATGCCCCTGATAGGCTGTTGATCAGGAAGACTTTGAGTAACTATTTCAAACCAAACTTTTGGCTGAGGCTTAGCCTCCTCAGCCTGAGAGGGCTCTCTCAAAGGGTTAAAGATTTTGATTAAAGAATAAGATAGATGGCTAACTCTATAGTTTGTGATTGTATATGTTTATAGGTTGAAAGATGAAGGTTGGCTACCATTGGGCTATGGAGTCAAAGTATGTTCAGTACCACAGCAAGATCAGCTTTAACATGAAGTCAGGGCATAGAGAGTTTTTATACATCAACAAAACAAAGATACAATGCAAGGAAACACAGTTTATAAATACATGAAGGAAGTTAGAGCATCATTGATGAATTCTAAGTAACATGTATTCATACCACTGCAAGTAAGTGAAAGAGGAAAGCCATGAGACAATAGGACATTAAAAACCCTCTTTGAATCCTGAGTAGTGAAGCCAAAACATTCTACCTAGCATGGAAGTCAAGGCATTATAGAGTTCAAGTGTAGAAATGCAAATATAAAACAGTGAAACACAATTAGTTTATCTATGAAGGAAGTCAGAGCATCATTGATGAATTTTGAGTATCATAAGTAAACCTCACTGCAATGTAAGTATTGGAAGATGCCATCAAAACAAGAACATACAAGAACTCTTCATGAATCTTGAGTTGTCTAAGTAGAAATTCTGCATTAGGTTAAAAATATACACAGTCTGCACATAGAGCAGCAATTGAGCCAAAAAGTCTCCAACCCTTTGCTAATTCGACCTCTTGCTCTATATAAAGCATTTACAATTAGGATTCCATCATCCCTCCTCAAGAGAATTCGAATTTGCCATCAGTGACACCTATTCTAACCATAAAACAAACCATTAAATGTATTTGACACCTAACTAGTAGTCCTAGAGACCTAATACAACTAGGAGTGTAACTCCTTATTATGATTACAACAAACTTATCTAAACATTTAAAGCATTCTTTGACACCTAATACTCCATGAGGTCGAATTTGATGAAGCCTCCCACGTGGTCACCCAACTGCTGATGAGAAACCCTAGAATTTAGGGAACATGTTTCCCTGTTTTTAGGGTTAGATCCTTGAAAATTGCAGAGCCTTTATCTCTTCATCCATGACACATTTTACGAAACTGAAGGAGGTTTTTGTAGCCCATGATGTCTAGAACAAAAACCTCTCCTGGTTTTTTAAAATATTTCTCCAGCTGTCCAGAACCTGTCCTTGAAAAACACGTGGCAAACAGAGAAAAATCCGTTTTCTGAAATTAGGGTCTCAATGAAAGCTTCTTATCTCCCAACTGAAAACACATACGAATAAAGTGAGATATGTTATTGTAGATGGACATTTTATGAAGAGAAACCTCCTTCATAATTCCAAGATAGCCTTTCATGTGACCAGAAACTGATTTTGAAAAACACTACTAAAACCAGTAGACAAAGCTTGACTTTCTGCAGTTTCGTAGCGCAAGTTTAACCATAAATTACTCCCACCTCAGAACGAATTTGAAGAAACAGAAAGAGGTTTTTGTAGTGCAGCATGTTAGGAAGAAAAGCCTCTTTCAGTTTGCAAAATTAAGTTCTCAGCTGCTCAGGAAAGCTTTTAGAAATTGACTAGTAAAAGCAGAAAACATAGTTTCTTCAGCTGAAACAGGCTGCTACAGGGGTTTCGCAGCGCGCTGCGAAAACACTGATTTCGTAGCGCAAAACAGGATTTTTACACTGTCTGCGCTACGAAAACGTGGATTCGTAGCTAGTTTCAAAATTTCTCCTTATCCTCCTCAAAGCTCTGTCTTTCTTCTTGACTGCTGGCTGCCTTGTTTCTGTCATTCTTGTACATTGGTGATGGTTGTACTGATGATGATATTTTCCTTTCTTTTGACATTTTCTCCTTTGAAATTTCTTTAGACAAAACAACTTGGAAGAAAATACCTTGCTTAATTGAGGAGCTGCCTTGCTTGAATTTGATGAAGATTTCTGCTCTCCTTTTCCTTTGAAATATTTTCAGTGATAACACGACTCATCCCTCGCTCTTTCCATATATGTATAGATTAGCTTAAATCTTGGACGCAGTGGTTTTCCAAGGGCTTAGTCCATTCTTGGTCGCGATGGTTTTGATAAGAGTTTGGGCCAGAGACCAACATTTGGCTTGTCATACATATGGGGTTCATAAGCCCCCTTTGCATGCATCCTGCATACAAATATATATCTATATATACAACAATATGTATATAAATTAACATTATCCCTCTTGATCTTTTGCAAGACTCCGCCCAACTTGGTCTATAACTTGTAAGCATATATATATATATATATATATATATGCATAATTATAATTTGCTAATCCTCCTGAGCTTACAAATAAATTCACGATCCAGTTACTCATATCATTAAAACATAAAGAGAAGAATTTAACGAAAAGGATTTTCCCTCCTTCATGCTCAAATAATTAGATTAAATTCAAGCTCAGAGTAAACACCAGAATTGAAACATTCCTTCAACATAACAATAAATATTACAAAGATCTACCCATCTCTCAATACACAGGCCATTTAGACCAATTTGTAGACTCAGATAATTACAAGAATTAAACAATTCCTAGGAAATATTCAAGGAACACTTCTGCATAGGAAATCACATTCCTTATTATCAACATGTGCCAGTCAATAACAAAGAGGTGAATATACCAATGGGTCAATACAAATAAATTACCCATTTATAGAGACTTCAATCTCTTCATATTTAGGCAGGTATAAGTTATTTTGAGATCAACACATCCACAAGTAATGAACCATTTCAGAGGAAGGAGAGGCATTCCATAAAGCCTGTACATACAACAATGACATTCACGATCATACAAGAAGCAACATTCCCATTATTAACATAGTATTGTCCCAACACAATAAACATAGACACCATAGGCATAAACACAAAACATGGACACACACACAAAAACTTATCTTATAAGATATCTGGCAACTAAGAGTGGGACTTTAACTCTCCACCCAACCTTAGACAAGCTATAACCACATTTACTTGTAGTTGTCACCCCCTTGAAAATTCTAGTGCTTGAGGTGGAGTGCTTTGAGAGGAATTTTAACTGGCGACACAACTGAAACAAGATGCACAGGGCCACACTTCCTTCATCCACCAACTACATAGGCCTTCACCAAGCATTACCAATGTTTACAGACATGAATAACCTTCATGATTGGATATTGAAATACATAGATTATAACTCACTGTTAGGGGAGAGAGATTCCAGGTCAAGGGAAGGTTCACCAACTTTCAATTAGGCCACTACTCTTTATAATGTTCACCCAACAAGCCTTTTAAAGGTCCCTTAGTTGGTTAACTCCACATATATCTCACCTACTCTCCGCTCTCTTACCTTTGCTTCCCTAGAGGAAATTTATTTTTTGTCTTTGCTCCCCCTACTCAAGCGATAGTGTCTGTCCAAGTATCCTCGAATGAATTCCCCCCTTCTATTTTTTTCCTTTTTCTCCCTTTCAATGGACCAACTATCCAACTTTTCATAATGGTCCACACAGTCCCTCCCCCTAGGACCTGCGACCCATGCTTGTCCTTAATATTTCATCCTTTTCTTACTTATTGTTGCATCTTAAAAGACACCTGAACCTATCCTCTTGTTTTCAGTTAAATTTATTGCTCAGTCATCCCATTTAAAATCACTCAGCCAACCAGGACTGATATTTAAAACAACCCATTCCTCAAGCAATCTCCTTCCCCAAGCATCTGAAATCTGTGTCCCCTTCTCTCATCCTTTTAAATGATTACAAATATTTACAATGAAGGAATATTAACCAGGGGATGTCACATGTACAACAGGTTATGCCAACTTAAATATTTTCCCTTCAGGGTCATCTCATATTTTACAGTACCATGTGGCAACACTTTAGTGGTCCACATGGCTAACCTATCTGCCTCTAACATATTAGCCATTGGGCCCTTGGGCCAAACTTTCATCGATAACACCTCTTTGTTGGACTTCGCTCAACTCTACAATGGTTCGTCAATTGAGGAATCTCAAGCCTTGTTAGTTCTCGTCTATTTATTGGCTTTAGGGCCCTTGGCCACCAATCATACCTCATTGTTGTAGCTTTTGAATTGTCCAATAGTCGACATATGATAAAACGACAAGTTAATAACCTAACTCTCGATAGGCATATATCCCAACATGCAAATAAGTTGATAGGTTGATTGCCTAACCCATTGATATGCTAATACCTCGAAATTTTGGTACCTTGACATTGATGTCACCAATGTCTAAGGTGCCACGTGGTTACCACCTTAGTGCCATGTCTACACTCCAATTACACCTAGTCCTACCATTTTGACACCACATTAGTAAGTGATATCTTGGTGCCATATCATCATGACATATAGCAGCATCCTAGGTCCATGTTAACTCTTCCTCGTTAGCACCTATTGTGTTAGGTCCCTTATCTAGCTTCATTGGTGTGAGGAGAAAGAATGATATATATGTTCTAAAACCTTATGCATGAAGGATGATAGGACAATAAGTGGTACACACCCCATCATATAATGGTAAAACAACTACCAACACCTACCAAACTTGTTGGTTTTTATTACCATTAGGGGTGCTTGACGATAGACTCCCCATGATTCCGCATCACTTGATCTTATGATAGTCGAGAATGCGAGGTCTCAATATTTGAGTAAATTTTTTTCAAGTAAGTGATACTTTCTTCGTTTTACTAACACCCTATCTATTGGGTAATCGACCCATTGGGAGAAATGTCTCCAACATGAAAATGTTGCTTGTGTCCTTCTCCTGATCCAATATGTTATTGACTAACGAGGATGATATTGTCATTCCATAGACTTGTTGGGACTGACAACATTGGGGAATCCATTTCATGTTCATGTACTCTAGTAGCCTAATATCCCAATAATAAACCTCATCAATTGAAGACTATTATATGTTTTTCCAGAATCAAGCATTCCCAATGGCGATGCTCACCAGTTAAGTCCAACGCTTAGTATCCGATAACCCTGGATTCCAACAGTCTTCCTTCCTGGGGGTTAAGCCCCCTTTTGACCCATTCCAACCATATGACCATGGGCTAAGGTTAAGTTATTCAAACCTAAAAAAAAAACTCTCGATAGAGTGTTCCAATCTTGTTCCAAAGGTTGATATTGACTTCAATAGTCAATATCTTTCCCATAAAGCTTCTAACAGATCATTAGTATTTATCGGCCTCTAAGGGAAATAAAAACACTACTTCCAATCAGGTAGCTCTCACGAAGGACACACGAATGGCTAATGGCCTAGTCTTCTCCCAGTTGAAACAGATTTTTCCTGCTTCCTTTACTTACAAAACAAATAGACCAATTTGTTGGAATATCTTTTGAGGGATAAGGTTCCCATATGCAGAAAATAGACTTTCAACCTTCTCAATTAGAATATTAGACAATCACGATTGTTCTCCTCCACCTCTATCCTAATAAAGGCCAACCTTACAAACTAAACATAAGAAGATCCTTAGGCTTAAATTAACTTATGTGTCATGTCTCTCGCACACGACATCCCATAACCACTAAGACAAGTTACTTCAAGAATGCCTTGGCATACAAAAATCATTCATTGAGAAGTATAGGCTATTAACCAAGAAGAATTATGCAATACCTTAAACTATTCATTCATACATTCTTAAAATATATTTGCAACATATTCAATTCATCATTACAAGTAAGCATAGTAACTAGCATAACAATATTTCATAATCCATTGAAAAATTATGCCATTTAATTAATATAAGATAGATACACTTGTTTGATGCACTTAAGTTTTCCAGAAACCCGATGAAGGGTGACCCACTCTCCAGTCGACCATAGGTTCAACTACATTGCAATATTGATTGTAGTTGGCCATCTCCAATCTAGATCGTGATACCTTAAGGGAAATCTACTCTTAGGGGTATAAAGAATTTGAAATCATGTGGAGTACATGAAGGCCACTCTCCTTCACATAAAAAATTACGATTTCATTATTCAATCATTGAGTCCGGGTCCATTAACACACCATGGTTTGGCCACCATGGGCCGCCGCAACACAAAATAGGATATGTTCACTATCTTAGTAGTGCTTTGATGCTTGTTCTTTGTTTATCAGTTCTTACATGACTACATAGTGCAAAAAAGGAGCCCTTCATTGTCTTACTAGTACGACGATGTTTCTCTTTATTTTTCTAGCGTCTTACATGCCAAGAAAACACTAAAAGGGAGACCTTCACTTTATTAACAGTACTTTGGTGCTTATATTTTAATTTTTATTGTCTTACTTGCATGATAAACCACTCAACACAAGAAGGAAACACTTCATCGTCATAACAATACTTTGGTGCTTCTCCTTTGTTTATTTGTGTCTCGCAAGTATGTGGTGGGCCAATGGATTCTTAGACGCCTCCTTCTTAGATTCATAGTCACAACTCACTTATGGTTTAGTCTTGTTCCCATGGATTCCTTAGGTTAACTCACATATATTCTCTGGTTCGCTTCATGTACTTCTTTCTCTCTATTACTTGCCCTTTGTCCTTTTTTTGGTCAATTGTCTGCACTACCACTTCTCTCTCTCTCTCTCTATATATATATATACATACATATATATATATATATATAGAGAGAGAGAGAGAGAGAAAGATTCTAGCCTGATAGCCTTGCTGGTTATCTAGCATTAATTACATTTAGAAAATATGTCAGATTATCAAGGGATATTATAATATTGTACTCTCTCTCTCTCTCTCTCTCTCTCTCTCTCTCTCTCGATATATATATATATATATATATAGATAGATCGTAACAGATTCTAGCTTGACATCCTTGCTAGTTATCTAGCATTAACAACCTTAATTACTGTTAGCTCTGCTATGTACTTGTGAATTTGGAGGACCAAAATACTAGCATGGCCGTGTGTTTTTGCAAGCAGGGAGTTCGCAGCAGTCTATTTCATTCCCCCCTTTATTTTCCTTGCACTCTTATAACTCCCGCTACCTCCGTTTCCTCCTCCTCCTTCATTTTTCCTAGATTCCCATAACCCCGTTATCCCCGTTTTTCCTCCCAAAACCCTCTATAAACCCAATTTCCCTAGGCCCCCAGGCGCTAATGGCGTTAAAACCATATAACTGCGCCTTCGCGAAAAGCGCTACCCGCGGCTGTCCCTGTCACATCAGTCCCACCATACGTGTGCATTTAGTCCATGCCGTCCGATCAACCCACGCCGCGATCGGACGACATTCGCAGCTCCCGCTCCTGTAACCTGCACGCTTGTTAGCCAACGGGGAAAGCGGTTTCCCGCGAGTCACATCCGCCACGCGTCGTCACTTGAATGGAATCGCACCCCCCACATACGTTTACCGCCCTCCTCCATAAGTGGTGCGGGGAATACCACCCGCCACCAAAACTGTCGTCCTCGCCGATTAAACCCTGCGCATCTTCAGCCCTCGATCACCGTCGGATCTGCCTGACCGCGATCCGACGGCCCACATTTCTCCATCCACGCTTTCTCCCAATACCCCCTGTAAGCCGATCTTAGTCGTTCATCCGCGTGATCTGACGGCTGAAAGTTGTTCTCGTCATACTCACACCTCCGCCATGAAGTCTACACCACCTTTGACTGTTCTCTGCTGCCGAAGAATGAAGGCGATCACCTACTTGTACCCGGCACAATTATTCTTCAACAACTCCATTCAAGAGCATTATGGTCGAAGAGCAAGAAGGACGTGCCTCGAGCGGTTAAACGTACTGATCAGTAATGGAGCCCATTTCATTTTATACTCCACCTGTGCAGGAAGGACGACCGAGCAACAGAGAATGTCAAATTAATTTATTAAAGCCAACAGATTGTATCAGAGACCCATATCAGAAGAGTTAAGGTGGTTGGTGGTCCATTATGACCCCTCCATGCATAGGATAACAGATATTTTTGTAATTAACCTCTATATATACCGAGAAGGAAGATGTAATGAAGGTTGATGGATGTTATTTTGATGTAAGGTTCAACTTCTGGAGACTCTAACTACTGTGATACCTGCAACATCTGGTCTTCATTTTCAGCTAATACAAGCTTCTTTTGCTGTTAATTGCTCACTTTCCACTTCTATTCTGTTCCAGGCTGTGCCTGCTGTGCATTTGTTCATGTGCTCTTGATGTTTAGCATTAGAGGGGCTGTCATCCCACCTCTGTGTTAAAATCTAGTATGTATCATTGAATGTGTTATGTAGGTTTCTATTTACTTAGTGCCAGAGAGCTGTCATCCTGTCTATGCATTAGAAAATAGATTTGCAGACCTCTTTACTGGTCGGAGTCGGCCATCACATGGTCTTGTGCATCTGCTGGTGTGGTCAGTATTCTCCATGCTCACCTTATCCTCAATCTGTGAGTAATTGGTGGTCTAAAGCCTTGTAGTCTGGGGGTGTTCACCCATGTATGGGGTTTAGCATAGTAGAAGTGGTTATCTGGCTTGAATATGCATCATTCCTTGCATTCATCCACCTATTTCCAACATTTTTGTTGAGTTTGTAATGTTCCTGAGCATCTCTGAGATACAACCTAGGAGAGTTTCTTGGGGTGATAACATTAATTGGCGCCGTTGCTGGGGAGAGGAGATTGAAGCTCAGCTTCCCTGGGAGAACGACACAGTTCCAGATTTTGATGATAGACAAGGTTTGGGCACATTTCTGGTTGTAATCATCTATCTGGCAACTCCACTTGAGGAAGACCAACCTTTGGCGACTCCATAGTATAGTCCTGGCTCACTTTGAGAGGTATACACAAAGAAATCCTCAGAAATCACCAGCTGAACCAGTGCCTAGCCCTGAGAAGATTGTTAAACCGAAGAAAACATCACAGAAAGGGGCATCAGGATCAGGTAAGCCTAAGAAATCTCATGCATCTTTGAAAGATAAAGTTATTGCTGAAGATATGCAGTTTGAAGATTTAGATCCCAGCACTGTTAGTAAGGAAATTCCTTCAAAGATTAATACAACCCCTTGTTCAGTTAGTTCCCTTTGAATCTCAGTTCAAAGAAAGTTTCCCATATAGTCCAGAATATCCCGTTGTCTCTGTCATCCATTGCATTGTTTCCAACTACCCAATCTACCAGTGTCCTTCCACATACCCCAGTTATGGCAGGACAGCAAGCACCCACGAAGATGGAAAGAATTATTGCTGCTAGGTATGGACCCTTGGTCTTGCCTGCTCCTTTGAATGCCATGCCTGCAGGAGAATATCAGAAATATATGCCCAAATTAACTGGCACAGAGGAGGTAACAGCTGAAGAACACCTTGAATCTTTTTATAGTTATGCTGATAACTTAGATATCAGTGAGGATGATGTGTGGATGTATAGAGCCTTGATGGAGAGGCCAGAAAATGGTTCAGAGAATTGCCCCATAGGTCCATAATAGACATTGAAGCGTTGGATGATGCACTTTTAAAGCACTAGGGAGATAAAAAGGATTTGCTATATTACCATACTGAGTTTGGTAACCAGAAGAGGGAAAATGGGGAATCATTGCTTGATTTTAATAAAAGATTTAACCGTATGTATAATAAGATACCAGCTGAGGTAAAGCCTACCCCCAGCTCTGCCAAACTCACTTATGCCAATGCTTTTGACTCGGATTTCTGCCTATTGTTGAGAGAAAGGAGATGTGCTACTCTGGCAGATATGTAGGATGCAACACTAGAGGTGGAATCCAATATTATGGCTACAGAAAAGCTAAAGAGTCAAACTGATAGAAGGAGGCAGAGAGGTGAGGCTTCTTCTTCCTTTGCCTCATTTTCAGAGCCTAAATTAGACAAAATGACTAAGATGATAGAGTCATTGGCTGCTGAAATATCTAACCTGAAGGTTGAGGAAAATTCAGGAAAGACAAGGCAACAAAACACATTTGCTCGAAGAAATCCCGAAAATGAGCAGTTACAAATAATTCAGAGGGGAAAAGAACCAAATGAAGAACAAAAATTTAAAGCTCCTTTTCAGAATGTTGTCATGGAGGAGGAACAATTTGAAGATGAGGATGAAATTCACTGCATGGAAGATAAAGGCAACGCTGCATTTTTGACATTGGCAGCTTATGAAGAATCATTGTTGCAGGAACAAGACAGTCAAGAGTGGGACAGAGAAGCTGTCCTACAAACTGAGGAGTAGCGAAGATACAATCTGAGGTCAAATGCAAAAAATGTTAAAGAAAATCCTGCCCAAAGAGCTGCTGTCCAAATAGAGTCACTGAGTAACAGGCAGAAAAGACCAGCAGCTAAACCAGTCATCCTCAAAGCTCCAGTTCAAGAGGTAAGAGGTTTTGATAAGTTACCTTCCTCTTTCAGCTTTGAGTCAGAAGTCCAGAAGTTAAAAATTTATGTTCCTTTGGTAGAGTTGGTGAAGAGTGAAATATTTAGAAAGCCTATCCTTGAAGCTCTTGAGCTGGAAACCACACAAACCTCCACTGACTCTGTCAATTTGCAAGATGACAAGCCTGCCATTGTGCTTAGCCCCATGATTGAACCCGGTGATAATAATTCTCCATCATTTTATGTCTCCTTGACCATTCATAACAAAATCCTCCACAATTTCCTGCTAGACACAGGGGCCAGCCACAATTTGATGCCTAAAGCTGTCATGGAAGAGTTAGGCCTTGATATCACTAGACCATATCATGATTTACTCTCATTTGATTCAAGAAAAGTGAAATGCCTAGGGCTAATCAAAGACCTGGCCATTACCCTAACTCAGCTGCCCATGAAGAGTATAATGATGGATATTGTGGTAGCAGATGTCCCTCCTAAGTTTGGCATGTTGTTGTCTAGAGGATGGATTAAGGGACTAGGTGGGACATTACATAATGATCTATCTTATGCCACTGTCCCAGTTTTTGGAGGAGAAAGCAGGAGACTGTACCAAGAAGCACAGCTGGCATACATAATTAGTGATGAGAAGAATCCTACTAATCATCTCATATATGTCGTGGAAACTGATTTTGGAGCATGTATCCTCCAAATATAAGAATCTCAAAGGGCTTCATTGCAACTCGAGAAACCAACAAGTCAAGCCGAGGAAGAGCAAGGAAGTCAGGTTTGGGAGATGTTCTTTGATGGAGCATGTTCTAGGGAGACTCCAGGAGCAGGGGTGGTGCTAGTATCTCTAGAGAAAGAAAGCACACATCTGTCTTTCAAGCTGGCTTTTCAAGTCACCAACAATATAGCAGAGTATGAGGCTCTTCTACTGGGCCTTAACGCAGTGAAAGGCAGAGGAATTAGGAACATAAAGGTGTTTGGAGATGCTGACATGATCATTCAACAAGTAAATAAAACAATTTAGGCAAAACACCCAAGGTTGAAAGCATACAGAGATGAGGTATGGAGAATCAGAGATTCTTTTGATGATTTCTATATTTCATATACCCCTAGAGCCAAAAATCAGCTTGCTGATTCGCTTGTTGTATCTGCTAGTCTATTTATCCCTCCCATGCCTCCCAGACTGATTTATGAAGTCCAAATGAAATATAGGCCATCCTTTCCTGATAATGTCCAGCATTGGAAAGTTTTTGAAGATGATGATGAGATAAATAGGTTTCTGCAAGTCATTGATGAGTTTTCTGAAATGCAAATTGACCAAGAAAATGAAGCCTTGGAAGAAAGCCCCAAATCCCAGCTTAGAAATAAAATTGGCAAAGATAGCATTGTCCAGCTTCCCAGCAATCATATTCCTAAGGGTTTAATTCCTCTAGAAAGACTGTTTGACCAGAATGATGTGCCTTACAAGGCTGCCCAAAAGAAGATCAATCTGCAGTCTGTAAGCATGATATAGAGAGTCCAGGTCAGCCAAGATATATAAATCTGTCTGCGCATCCGTCTGCTGATCAATGTTCTGAATACTACAGTTTAATGAAGTAATTTGCTGATGTGTTTGCTTGGGAATATAGTGATCTGAAAACCTATGATAAAAATATTATTCAGCATAAAATCCCTCTGGAGAAAGACACTATTCCTTTCAAGCAGAAGCTGAGACCAATAAATCCTATGCTTCTTCCTCTGATTGAAAAAGAAATCAAAAAGTTGTTGGCTGCCAAGATCATAGTCCCTCTCAGATATTCAAAATGGGTAGCCAACTTGGTCGTAGTGAGGAAGAAAAGTGGAAAAATCAGACTGTGTGTTGATTTCAGAAATTTAAATAAATGCTCTAAGAAAGACAATTATCCCTTACCCAAGATGGAGCATTTGCTGCAGAAGGTCTCAAGCGCCAAAGTAATGTCTTTCTTGGACGGATTTTCATTGTTTAATCAGATTGTTGTGCATCCAGATGACCAAGAGAAGACTGCGTTCACTACTCCTTGGGGCACTTTTATGTATGCTAAGATGCCTTTTGGGTTAATGAATGCTGAAGCCACCTTTCAGAGAGCTATGGATATAAAATTTGTGGGAGAGATGGATAAATTTGTCCTTATCTACCTTGATGACATAACAATATACTCTAGCAACCATCAACATCATTTGCAGCATTTGGAAAAGGTATTCCTGAAGTGCAGGAGGTTTGGGATTTCAGTCAATCCTAAAAAGTCACAATTTGCTTTAGAAGAAGGCAAGCTGTTGGGACATGTTGTCTCTGTTGCAGGTGTCAAAATTGACCCAGAAAGAGTGAAGGCAATACAAACTTTGTCTGTCCCAAGATCAAAGAAGGACATCCAGTCCTTTCTAGGCAAGATTAATTTTGTGAGGAGATTTATACCAAATTTTGCAGAGCTGATGAAACATATTACGTCCATGTTGAAGAAAGGGTCAGAGGTCAAATGGACTGATGCAGCAAGAAAATCATTCGAGTCCATTAAGAAAGCTATTATGGAGGCTCCCACTTTGATAAGTCCAGATTACAACAAGGAGTTCCATATATTTTCTTTTGCCTCTAATGACACCCTTGCAGCAGTATTATTGCAAGCAGATGAAGAAGGCTCAGAGCATCCGGTAGCATTTTTCAGCAAAAACTTGAGGGATGCCGAACTGAGGTATGATATTATTGAGAAACAAGCATATGCTCTTATCAAGTCTTTGAAAGCTTTCAGAGTTTATATTTTGCATTCCAAGATAATTGCATATGTACCCTTTGCTGCAATAAAAGATGTCTTGACACAACCTGATGCTGATGGAAGAAGGGCTAAATGGATTGCAAAGTTGATTGAATTTAATATAGAACTGAAGCCCACCAAACTTGTCAGAGGTCAGGGTCTTGCCAGGTTGTTAGCTGAAGAAAATTGCAGAACATTGGATATTGATTTCCTGTGCACAATTGCAGAAAATGGTCAAACAGAAGAAGAGGAAGTAGCTGAACCAGAAAAGAATCAGACACTGGCCAAAAATCTAGCTTCTTGTGATTGGTATTCTGCAATAGTTAAATTCTTGCTGAAGCTAGAAATCCCTCCAGGCTCTACTCAAAGTCAAGCCATAACTATTAAGCTTAGGGCAGTTAAATATTGTATCTATGAAAATCTGCTCTATTGGAGGGATCCAGCTGGAATGCTTTTGAGGTGTCTGGACAAAGAACAGTCAATAGAAGTTATGCAGCAATTTCATTCCAGCATGTGTGGGGGGCACCATTATTGGAAGACTACAGCCCACAAAATTCTCAAAGCTGGATATTACTGGCCCTCCTTATTTTCTGATGTATTTTCATTTGTTAAATCTTGTGATAGGTGCCAAAGATTTGAAGGAAAGCAGCAGTTGAAGTCCCTGCCCTTAAAACCAATACATGCAAAAGGACCTTTTTAGCAGTGGGGCTTGGATTTCATTGGAGAGATCAACCCACATTCTAGTGGCCAGCATAGATGGATATTAGTAGCCACTGATTATTTTACTAAGTGGATTGAAGCAATCCCTACCAGAAAGGCTGATCATAATGTGGTCATGAAGTTTTTGATAGAAAATATCTTCACCAGTTTTGGTTGTCCACATAAATTAGTCACAAATAATGCAACAGCCTTCAGGGCAAAAGAATTGGTGGAAATGTGTGATTCAATGGGTGTTAAACTAGTTCATTCCACCTCATATTATCCTCAAGGCAATGGTCTAGCAGAATCCTCGAATAAAAATTTGATAAGGATAATCAAAAAGCTGTTAGAGGACAACAAAAAGAATTGGGATTCTAAGCTCAAGTATGCACTGTGGGCTGACAGAGTGACCATTAAAAGATCCACAGGGAATTCTCCTTTTAAGCTGGTATATGGCACTGAGGTTGTATTCCCAAATCAATTAACTCTCCCTGTGGCGAAGTTCCTGCAACTAGAACAGAATGAGGAAGAAGACATGGCACGAAGGATCACTAATTTAGCAGAGGTACACCAGATCAGACAACAGCTGGTTGAAAGGGCTGCAGTCCATCAGAAAAAGATCAAGGATGCTTTTGACAGGAAGACAAAATCAGATAATTTTCAGGTTGGAGATCTGGTTCTGAAGTGGGATGCACTGAAGGAAAAGAAAGGCAACCATGGGAAGTTTGATGCTTTCTGGACAGGGCCTTTTATCATTGCTCAAATTCAAGGGAACGACACCTTCATACTGAAAATTATGGGAGGAGAGGCAGTTTTTGATGGCCTAGTTAATGGGCGTTTTAAAAAAATTTATGTTGTTTAAGGTCTTTTGGCCTTAAAATTGTAAATATTTTGTTTTATCAGTTTTAGAGTAGGATCAGTCAGACTCCATGCCTAATGGAACACTAAGAATTTTGTTAATTGTTTTTCACTGGAAAGACATTGATCTGCAGGTTCTTGAGACCTCACAGGGAAGATCTCATCCCTAGAAGGAGCCAGTGTTAGCTCTGCTATGTACTTGTGCGTTTGGAGGACCAAAATACTAGCATGGTCGTGTGTTTTTGCAAGCAGGGAGTTCGCAGCAGTCTATTTCATTCCCCCCTTTATTTGCCTTGCACTCTTATAACTCACGCTACCTCCGTTTCCTCCTCCTCCTTCATTTTTCCTACATTCCCATAACCCCGTTATCCCTGTTTTTCCTCCCAAAACCCTCTATAAACCCATTTTCCCCAGGCCCCCAGGCGCTAATGGCGTTAAACCCATATAACTGTGCCTTCGCAAAAAGCACTACCCGCGGTTGTCCCTGTCACATCAGTCCCACCATATGTGTGCATTTAGTCCACGCCATCCGATCAACCCACGCCATGATCGGACGACATTCGCAGCTCCCGCTCCCGTAACCTGCACGCTTGTTAGCCAGCGGGGAAAGCGGTTTCCCGCGAGTCACATCCGCCACGCGTCGTCACTTGAATGGAATCGCGCCCCCCGTGTATGTTTACTGCCCTCCTCCATAAGTGGTGCGGGGAATACCACCCGCCACCAAAACCGCCATCCCTGCCGATTAAACCCCACGCATCTTCAGCCCCCGATCACCGTCGGATCTGCCCGACCGCGATCCGACGGCCCACGTTTCTCCATCCACGCTTTCTCCCGATACCCCCTGTAAGCCGATCTTAGCCATTCATCCGCGTGATCCAATGACTGAAAGTTGTTCTCGTCATACTCACGCCTCCGCCATGAAGTCTATGCCACCTTTGACTATTCTCTGCTGCCGAAGAACGAAGGCGATCACCTACCTGTACCCGACGCAGTTATTCTTCAACAACTCCATTCAAGAGCATTATGGTCGAAGAGCAAGAAGGACGTGCCTCGAGCGGTTAAATGTATTGATCAGTAATGGAGCTCGTTTCATTTTATACTCCACCTATGCAGGAAGGACGACCGAACAACAGAGAATGTCAAATTAATTTATTAAAGCCAACAGATTGTATCAGAGACCCATATCAGAAGAGTTAAGGTGGTTGGTGGTCCATTATGACCCCTCCACGCATAGGATAGCAGATATTTTTGTAATCAACCTCTATATATACTGAGAAGGAAGACGTAATGAAGGTTGATGGATGTTATTTTGATGTAAAGTTCAACTTCTGGAGACTGTAACTACTGTGATACCTACAACGTCTAGTCTTCATTTTTAGCTAATACAAGCTCCTTTTGTTGTTAATTGCTCACTTTCCACTTCTATTCTGTTCCAGGTTGTGCCTGCTGTGCATTTTTTCATGTGCTCTTGATGTTTAGCATTAGAGGAGTTGTCATCCCACCTCTATGTTAGAATCTAGTACGTATCATTGAATGTGTTATGCAGGTTTCTGTTTAATTAGTGCTAGAGAGCTGTCATCCTATCTGTGCATTGGAAAATAGATTTGCAGACCTCTTTACTGGTCACAGCCGGCCATCACATGGTCTTGTGCATCTGCTAGTGTGGTCAATATTCTCCATGTTCACCTTATCCTCAAACTGTGAGTAATTGGTGGTCTAAAGCCTTGTAGTCTGGGGGTGTTCACCCATGTCTAGGGTTAAGCATAGTAGAAGTGGTTATCTGGCTTGAATATGCATCATTCCTTGCATTCATCCACCTATTTCCAACATTTTTTTTGAGTTTGTAATGTTCCCGAGCATCTCTGAGATACAACCTAGGAGAGTTTCTTGGGGTGATAACAATTACATTTAGAAAATATGTGGGATTATTAAGGGATATTATAATACTCCACACTCTCTTTCTTCATCCTAGGCAAATAATATAACCCTCTTATTGTTGTTATCATTTTCTAATAACATGGGTAACCTAAATAAGATCTCTTATGAAGTTCATCTATAATGAGCCTTTTTAGCTTTGTAAAGTTTGGTATGTATATAATGTCCTTACACATCAACAAATTATCCTTTGTGAACTAATTCCCTTCACCATTTTTCCCCATAGGCTCTTACTCTAAACATTCCTTTATATATCAAGTGTTCATCATTTTGTAGATGATCCAAGTGGATGTTGGTGGCCACCCTCCTATTCCACGTAGACCTCTAGTTGGCTTCATCAGTTTCCTTGATTATAGCAACATTTACTATTTTTAGCAGTTTTTTCGGGTCTTGAACTTCTGGAGATGTTTTGACCCCCTAAAGGGTGTCTCTTTAGGTCTACCACATGTTGGGGTAGGCCACAAATCTTGTATTACTTGGAGAGATCTTTCCAATGAGGTATTACATGCACCAAACAGAGATCATATGACCAAGTTATGACCCCGGGAAGTTGGTTGCCTAACTAACCCCAACGGGGCCCACAAAATCTTAGCATTCCATCTCTTGGGGTTATGGTTTTGGTTGTTTAGGGTTTCCCTTTGTTGTTTAATAATTAAAAGGCCCTTAAGCCTCATTGTAACATAGTTTAGAGGCATGTACCGCCACATCTATTCTCATATATAAGCTACCATCGCCTGAGCTAGTTTATTTCCATTCTGCTTGTAAGCATCATTAAGTTTTTTGATATTAATTAAATGAATATTTATTTTTGTGTCATCTCTATGTTTATGTTTATATATGTATTCTATTGCATTCCTGCATAAGTCTGGATCAGTGGTATCAAAGCGGGCTTCTCTTTCCCTATTTTTCTTTTCTTTTCCCCAACGAACGCAATGAATGCAATGATGGATAAATTTGCCTAGATCCTTCGCCGGCTATCCACAGGCGACGCATCTTCATCCAACATCCACTCTGGAGGCATCACTCCCTTTAAGGTACAATTCAACTTTGACATTCCCATATTTGAAGGCGAGATAGATGCAGGGGTCGTAGATAGATGGTTAAATTTGTTGGAAGGATATTTCTCGTTTCATGACTTTTACAATCGGGAAAATATTATTTTTTCACTCCTCAAAGCAGCCCCCCATGTCAAGGACTGGTGGGAAACCTACTATGAATAGAAGGACGAGAGGTAACCCTCACTGTTTTCATCTATACCCACTTGGAATTCTTTATGAGATGCCATCAAGGAATAATATTACCCTATTAGAAGCTATGAAGATAAATACATGAAGTGGACCGTGTTGTGGTAGGGAAGGGACTAAGACGTGCTAGAGTTCACAAATATTTTTCATACCCTTTTCACAAAGTTGGGTATCAAGGATTCTGAGTGGAATTTGGTACTCAAGTACAGTGACTATCTACACAAGTACATCCAGGAGAAGATGGAGTTCCTGGACATATCTTCACTTGGCGCCACCTATTGATACACTATCAAGATCAAGAAGAAATTTAAACAAAAGAAGCGAGACTTTGGATCTGCGACTTTGAAGCAAGGGAAAGGCACCCCCAAACCACAGAGTAAAGGACAAATCTAAGGCGGGGTGACCCAGGACAACCACCAAAGCCACAAGCAAAGAACAACACCATGAAGACAAATAAGGACACAGGGAAATGGTGTGAGTTCCATAAGAGCCCCACTCACAACATAAATGAGTCTCGAGCCAAGTAGTCATTGGTGGCCAAGCTGAAGGTGTTCAAATTAGATGCATGTTCTGACTCTGAGTTAGAACTCAATAAGGTGAACGACAAAGGGAAGAAAATTATTGATGAAGAGCCCAGTGCCACCATTCCCACCACCAAGATCCAAAGGATTGAGCTTGGAGATCTAGAGGAGGGGGAGTGGCTCGTCCACTCACAAAGGTGGGTGAAGGGTTCTCTGCTGCAGGTCATTGTCGACAACAAAAGCTAAAAGAACCTCATTTTAGTAGAGGTCCTAAAGCAATTGGGCCTATCGACCACACCACACCTACAACTATACACCATCGAGTTTCTTCACCAAGGATGAGATCTCTGCATCAACCAATAGTGTCGCCTTCCCTATAGCATGAAGCCCTTCACAGATGAGGTATTGTGTGATGTTTATCCTCTTGAAGTTTGTGATGTATAGACAACCATATTTGTGGAAGCGACATGTTGTGCATGAGTCTAGGCCTCACACTATTATTATTTTTGTGGGTAATAGGTTATAGAGGATATCGGAGGTAGCACCACCTATCGCCATCTCTTTTATCTCTGCGAAGCAATGCAATAATATCATTCCCCAGACTGGGAAATTTGTCTTCCTTATGATTCGCCCTTAGGGCAAGAAGAAGACCATAGCCACATTCACAGCCTCCAGATAGGGCTCCTCCGCATGACAACAACAAATGGACAAGATCATGGAGGAGTACAGGGATATCTTCACCTCACCCACGGGGGTACCCCTGCACTGTCAGGTCAAGCACTCCAACAATATGACCAAGGGCACACCGCTACCCAATGGACCAATCTACCAACGCCCTATTCTGGAGAACGATGAAATTAAGAGGCAGATTCAAGAGTTCTTGCAAAAAGGGCACATCAGGCCATGTTCATCACCCAGTGGGAGCCCGGTCATGTTGGTACAAAAGAAAGGCGACATATGGAGACTTTGTATTAACTATTGAGAACTGAATAAGATCACTGTCTGAAATAGGTATCCAATCCCATAAATTGATGACATTTTGGACCAAATTAAGGGGGCCAAATATTTCAACAATATTTATTTGAAGTTTGATTATCACTAGGTGCCAATCGAACCCTCCGATGTGTGGAAGACTGCCTTCAAATCTAAGGAGGGCCTTTGTGAATGGCTAGTCATGCCTTTCGGGTTGACGAATGCACCCACAACCTTCATGAGGTTGATGGATGACATCTTGTGGCCCTTCATCAACACATTCGTGGTAGTGTACTTGGACGACATCCTGATCTTCAGGCAGAGTTGGGAAGAGCACCTACACCATATTCGACAGGTCCTCCAAACCCTACAACAACACAAGTTGTGTGCCAATTTGGAAAAATTCACTTTTGGTATGACCCAGGTTCAATATCTTGGGTACATCATTGATGAGTGGGGTGTGCATGTGGACCCAACCAAGATACAAGTTATTCAAGATTGGCCAACCCCAACCACTCTAATAAAGCTATGCATATTTTTAGGTGTTTCCAATTTCTACCACAGGTTTGTGTTTGGTTTCTCTCATACCACTTAACCTTTGAGTCAAGTCACCAAGAGTGGAGCAAAAGAAAAGTTCTTCTAGTCCGAATCCCAATGAAAGGCATTTGTTGAGTTGAAGCATCACCTATACTCTGCACCAATGTTCACATTACCAGACCTACAACAACCATTTGATATTGAGACATATGCCTCCGACTATGCTATCGGGGTGGTTCTTACTCAACAGGGGTATCTAGTGGCATATCACAGTGAGACACTTTCAAACATAATACAAAAGTATCCCACCTATGACAAAGATATGTATTCCATTGTGAAATCCCGTCGACAATGTAAGCATTACATTATGGGGAAGGAAACGGTCATCCGCATAGACCATCGATCCCTGCAGTTCATACAGACACAAGGAAAGTTGCAAAACGATCGCCATCAGCAATGGTCCACATATCTGCAATATTTCTATTTGAACATCAAGTACAAGAAGGGAAACACCAACAATGTCGCAGGCTATCTGAGCCGACCATCGGTTGTGGCGCTGACCACAGTGCTCGACTCTTATGGACATGAGACTTAGGGGTGGTCGCATATTTATAAGAGTGATCCAGAATTTGATAACACATATTAGATTCTCCTAGAAGGCAAGCAAGTTCCAGATTTTCACCTCTAGGGCTCACTATTATCCCACCTAGGACACCTCTGTGTTCCTTCAAGTGAGCATGCCAAGATGACTTGGGAGGCGCACTATAATCAGGTCGTTGGACATTTCAGAGTAGAGATAATAGTGGTAGTGCTGTAAAAGTATTTTTATTGGTCGAACCTTCGACAGGATGTTGGGAAGTACATCAGATCTTGCACTGTTTGCACCACTGTAGATTTTCCTGTAGATTCACACCTCATGTAATTTCCTAAAACACAAGACAAGAATCTACTCTACTCTTTACAACGGAAGCCCATAAAGATCAATGGAAATAGTAATCAACAAGAGGAAGATAATTAATGGCACATAACACAATATGTATGTAGGGAAAGCCACAACTCAAAACCCCTACTATCTATATTGCATTAATTAGAAATCCTAGATGAGAATACAATGCTTGTTCTTACAAGAACAATCCCTATAAAAGTATAATCAACTCTCAGCTCACAAGGTAGCTCAAGCAAAATCCTTAGCCTATTCTGCAACTCTCCAAGCCCCTATTTCCTTGCACAATTCCTAGGATGAATACCTTGTATTTAAAGGGAATTCATGCTTCCAAAACTACGCAATCCAAACATAGGTCCTTCCCTGATTGCATGCATGATATTTACAACTTTGTAAATCATACAACTAATACTACATTGTCCCTACACTCTAGTCTCAATTGGGTCTAACTGACATGAATGAGTTTCTCATGAGGGAATCTTTAATTAACTGGAGTAACTCTTGTGGATGCACCAGTGCACCAACTGACTGTTAGTCCTCTGTTAGTTCCAAAACAATTAGAACTAATTTAACTGATTATAACTCAGTGAACTGAGTTATCTAATTACAACTCAATTTAAACTCATACTGGACCCCTAAAATTTAGGGAGAACATATACATGACTACAAAGAGACTTCCAACTCGAAATTCCTAAGATATTTAACTTAATTAAACTTAATTAACTATTTACAAGTTGCTATGAGAATAGAATTCAATTGTAATTCACAATTTAATTCAAGGACAAATTAAATTGGAATTTCTGGATTCTAATTTTAACATTTCTTGTTGTTATTTTCAACATCCATTGCCAAACCAACAATTAAGAAGCAAGGTCTATATACTCCTCTTCCTACTCCTAGTCAAACCTGGGAATCCATCTCCATGGATTACATGTCGGGCCTTCCTTCTACTAAGCACGGAAACGACAACGTTTTCGTGGTTGTCGACAAATTGTCTAAGATGGTCATTCTAGTGACCTGTAAGAAGAGTATCACAGCAGAAGCCATTGCTATGAAAAGAAATAGGAGTTCCTGGCCCAATTGAACGAATGAAACAAAAGAGATAGATATAACTACGATTTGTAGGAATCCTATCTAATGGAATGTGGAATATTGATAGGATAGGTTAGATATTTTTTGAACGAGTGTTGGTACACTTTGGGATCCCATAGTCCATTATCTCAAATCATGACAACAACTTCCTTAGTACATTTTGGTGAAGACTTGGATGGACTCCCTACCTAATTTGCATCAATGAAACCTCGAAGCTTCACTCCGTTTGTTCGTTATACCACAATCCATACTGAATAGTGCCCTTGAGGTAACTCAACACATGCTTTGCTACCTTCCAATACAAATTGGTAGGCCTAACCATCGCTTGACTAAGTGGGTTAACTGCATAGCACATATCAGGTCGTGTGTTCACCAAATACATGAGTGAAACCACAAGCTGCCTATAAACAATAACTTCGACTACTTCCCCTGAAATATCATCTTATTTCCTCCAGTTACCTACTAGAGGAGTCTCCATAGGTTTGTTGCTCTCCATGCGGAACCTCCTGAGTATCTCGTTGGCATACTTGCCCTGAGACACAAACAATTCCCCATCACCCTACCATACTTCCATGCCCAGAAAAGTAATGCATGAGACCCATGTCCTTCATCTCAAACTCTCTTGCAAGGTCCTCCTTGCAAGACTTGATCAGTTGATCATCACTTGTCAAAATCAAATCGTCGACATATAACATAATGATCAATAATTTACCTTCCACCACTATGTGGTACAGGTTCGCATCCGCTTCACTCTTGGTGAAGCCCAACCTGGTGAAGTAGCTATCGATCCTAGTGTACCAAGCATGGGGTGCTTGGTTCAACCCATACAACGCTCTCTTGAGCCGGCACACATGTGACTCATGGTCGAAGGTCTTAAAATCTTCAGGCTGCTCTATGTACACCTCTTCCTCAATCGTGCCATTAAGGAAGGTTGTCTTTACATCCATCTGATGTATCTTCCAACCCATTAGCGCTAATAGGAGCAAAGGTATCATCATAATCGATCCCCTCTACCTGTGAAAATCCACAAGCCACAAACCTAGCCTTATACTTCTCCACACTACCATCAACAACTTTCTTTACCTTGTAAAGCGATCAGGAGCTCACCATTGACTTATCCTCTGGTCTCGAGACCACATCCAAAACACTGTTACGAACTATGGATTCATACTCCTCCACCATGGCATCAACCCAAACCGGTTGCTACACTACCTCCTCAAAGGAAGATGGCTCTATCTCAACACATCCGCTCAT
Source organism: Pinus tabuliformis (assembly GCA_031772625.1). Classification (NCBI taxonomy): domain Eukaryota; kingdom Viridiplantae; phylum Streptophyta; class Pinopsida; order Pinales; family Pinaceae; genus Pinus; species Pinus tabuliformis. Next base: position 1,831,752,215 of record CM062816.1, on the reverse strand, counting down.
AAGAGCCATGTATCTAGTGTACCTCTCAGGTGACCTCCTCTACCTATGCTGAGATGTGGGTGCTCCCACATTCTCCCGTGCATCATGCAATAAACTATCAGCTTCTCTAGTGTGATTTCTCCCATCTCTAGAAGACTCTACCTGAGTGGATGTCTCCACTCTCATATCCTCTACATGTGGCCACTCCACATCAATCTGAGGCTCCTCAACCGTATGTAGCTGAATCTCCCTCTCAAAGGGAAGATCACATAGCCTTCTCCTCATCGAATTTGACATCCCTATGAACCACTATCATCCTACTGGTTGACAAGTACACCTGATAGTTGTAAGGTGTATTAGTGTACCCCACAAATATCCCCAACTCTGCTATCGGCTCAAGCTTCTTCCATGCATCTTTGGTCACATGGAAATATATCGATGACCCAAAAATCCTGAAGTGACCAACATCTAGTCTCTTACCAGAATAAGCCTCCTCTGGTGTCGTCATCCCAAGAACTCGATGTGGGCTACGGTTCTACAAATAAATCGTTGTGTTGCATGACTCAGCCCACAAGTGTAGTGGTAGGCCCTGATCCTGCAACTTCGCCTGTGTTGCCCCTAAAATGCTTATGTTCTTCCTCTCAGCCACCACATTCTTATGTCGGTTATCGGGTGTCATCAACTCTTGTTTAATCCTTTATGCCACATAGAAGTTATTAAACTTATTTTAGACACACTCACCTCCGTTATCACTCCTCAAAACTTTAACCTTCTTGCCAAACTCTTTCTTGACCAATCCTTTAAATTCACAAAACTTTGTGAAAGTTTGATCCTTCTTCTACATGAAAAATATTTAGAATTTACGTGAAAAGTCATCAACAAATATAATATAATACCTGTGTTTGGCCGTGGATGCTGTCGAGAATGGTCCACACACATCTTAATGGAATCGCTTTAGAATCACCTCTGCTCGACTGTCTTTGTCGTGAAAGGAAGCCTTGGTGTATTTTCTCAAAGTACACCACTTGCATGTATCAACTTGCTCAAGTGTACCTTTGGGAAGACCAAAAGAGATCTGCTGCATAATTTCCAAAGCCCCATGATGCAAGTGGCCCAATCGCCTGTGCCACAACTCGCCAACATCTCAGCTCTGCACCTTCTTTGCTTTTGTTCTCAAAGCAGCACAATCCTCTACCTCTAGCTTATACATATTCTTAACTCAATCCCCATCTTCTTTACTTGACCCGTGGCTATGTGTCGAAGAAACACCTTTCCTTTTGAGAAGAGCACATCATAGCCTCTATCCTCAAGCATGTCGATCGATACTAAGTTCTTCTTCAATTCGGGCACATACAAAACATCCGTTAAGGTGAGAGGAGCACCCTATTCCCTCTGAAAAGTAACAATGCCCAATCTAGTAGCACTATACCTCCTGTCGTCACCCACCTTGATATGCATCTTGGGATCTTTCTCCTCTAGGTCAATGAACAACTACTTGTCACCAATCATGCAGAATGAAGCTCCACTATAAAGGTACCATACAATAACCATCATTGATGACACCATGCATGCAATGAGAGTAAATTTCAATTCGAATTGAGAGGCTAAAGCCTCACCCACCGCTCCTCCTGAGGACTTCTTCTCAGACTTCTTGAGTGGACAATTTGTAGAAAAATGGCCCAAGTCATGACAATGAAAGCACTTAACTTTCATCATGTATTTATTCTTACCTCCATGGAAAGAATCCTATTTAGAATGGGACACCTTCCCTTTCCCTTCCCTCGCCTTACTCGCTAAGGCACAATTTTCTTCATCATCAGTCTTTAATGAGGAACCGTCTCTGGTGTTTCTTCTGATCTCCTCCTACATAAAATCCGACCACTGTCGTTCCCAATCTGGCAGCTTCTCCCTCCCATTGACAAAGTTCTAATAGCTATTCCAAATCTTGGGAAGGCCTAGGAGAGCTAGTCTCACCATATCATCCTTGGCAACAGTTATTCCAACACTTCCAAGCTCATCACGACAGTGAGTGAACTTGGTCAAGTATTTTGGAATGGTCTTGCCTTTCTCCATCTTGATTTTTTGAAGTTTGTCTTTCAGTTCCAACTTCCTATGGTCACTGATGTTCTGGAATAGGTCTGTCAATGATTTCCACATAGCATACGAAGTTTCCTTCCCATGAAGACTCGAGACAATGTGGTCTCGAACTCCCTCAAGGATTACCGCCTCTCCTTTGCCACACACTTCCTCCATTTGGCCAGATTTTGTGCATCTGATGTTGTTGGGCTAGGAATGTCTTGATCAATGAATTCCTTCAAGACATTATCCTCTAGCACAACTTCCATTCTTTCCTTCAAGGTTATATAATTTGAGCTTCCTTCCAAGGCATATTCGAGCCGCAAACCATAGAATGCCATCTGTCGATCCTAAAGTATGTATTGCAAATTTGAATTTCACCTGTAACCCAAAACTCAAAAGATTTGAAATCTCATCTAGTATATTGTCTTCAACTCCGATACCATGTATATTTTCCTGTAGATTCGCAACTCATGTAATGTCCTAAAACACAAGACATGAATCTACTCTACTCTTTAAACAATGAAAACCAAGAATCGATGAAAACAATAATCGACAAGAGGAAGATAATCAAAGACATATAACACAATTGTTTCTCTAGGGAGAGCCGTTGCTCAAAACCCCAACTATCTATTGCATTAATCAGAAATCTAAGAGATCATACAAAGCTTGTTCTCACAAGAACAATTCCGCACAAGTCTAATCAACTCTTTGCTTCAGAAGCCCACACTAACCAACACTTAGTCAATTTCTGCTGCCTGTTGAGCCCCTATTTCCTTGCGCAATTCCTGTGAGGAATAGCCCATATTTAATTGGGAATTCCTTCTTCCATAACTGCGCAATCCAAAACTAGGTCCTCTTCTAATTGCATGCATGATCTATACAACTCAGATCATTCTACAACTGATAATACGTTGTCCCCACACTCTAGTCTCAACTGGTCCTTTCTATGAATTGACATGCATGTGTTTCTCTTGAGTGAATCTCTATTTAGCTAGAGTAGCACTGAGGATGCACCAGTGCACCAACTCACTACTAGACCTCTATTAGTTCCACAAATAGTTAGAACTAGTTTAATTGTCTATAACTTAGTCAAGTTGAGTTATTTAATTACAACTCAAATATACTCATCATGGACCCCTAAAATGTATGGAGAACATATACATGACTACAGAAAGACTTCCAACTTGAAATTCCTAAGCTAATTAAGTAAATTAAACTTAATTAACTATTTACAAGTTGCTATGAGAATATAATTCGATTTTAATTCACAGTTTAATTCAAGGACAAATTAAACTGGAATTTTGTGTTGCCATTTATCGACATAGTGTACTATTAGTTGTAGAATGATTCGAGTTGTATAGATCATGAATGCAATCAGAAGAGGACCTAGATTTGGATTGCGCAGTTATGGAATATTAAATTCTCAATTAAATATGGGCTATTCCTCACAGGAACTACGCAAGGAAATAGGGGCTTAACAGACAGTAGAATTTGGCTAAGTGTTGGTCAGTGCGGGCTTGTGAGGCAGAGAGTTGATCATACTTGTGCGGAATTGTTCTTGTGAGAATAGGCTTTGTATTATCACTCATATTTCTGATTAATGCAATAGATAGTCAAGGTTTTGAGCAGTGGCTTTCCCTAGAGAAACAATTGTGTTATGTGTCTTTTATTATCTTCCTCTTATCGATTATTGTTTTCATCGATCATTGGTTTCTGTTGTTTAAAGAGTAGAGTAGATTCTTTTCTCGTGTTTTAGTACATTACATGGGCTGTGAATCTACAAGAAAATATACATTTTCAACCTTCTTTAGGTAACTCAACAGATGAATGATCATTGATGCCTCAATTGGAAACATACCAACCTCAGCTAAAAGTATATCATATGGGACCATTGATTTAACCTTGAGGCTACTTGTGATAAGGTGCTTTTGAATTCTTTCTATTTTTCGCCATTTGTGGCTTGACATGTTGCTCCCCCATACTTCACAACCATAGAGAATAACTGACACCACTAATATACCAAAGAGGGTTTTCTTAGACTTCCAATCCCATAGTTCTGCTTGTCTACTCTTGTTCTGAAGGAGGTACAAAGCTTTCCACCCTCCTTGGATTCTCTTTGATATACATGTTTCCGAGCTAAGCCTATAATGAAAGTCAATTCCTAAATAATTGTACTCATTTACCACATCCAAGGGGATGCCCTCAAAGAGAAAAGTAACTTGATGTTTCTTTCTTTTCAGAGAAAAGACCATGATTTTAGTTTTGTTGGTATTTACTTGCATTCCCACCTCTTGACAAAATAGTTCTAGATCTCTCAAGTGTTCTCTCAAACCTAGTGCCAATTTAGCGATAAGAATAAGGTCATCTGCATATAAAAGTAGTTTCACCACATATCTTGCCAATTGGATGCCTTCTCCTTTGGTATTGTTTATCCACTCTTCAAGATTATCAATATATAAACCAAATAATGTGGGAGAAAGAGGACATCCCTGTTTGACTCCTATGTCACTGTCAAAACATTCAAACATGCCTTCCTTTGTTCTGATTCTAGCTCTAACCCTCTCATAAGGTTTATGAACAACTGTCCTATATTCCTTTGGGACCTTTAGTTCTTCCATTCTGTGCCATAATTTATCTCTAGGGACAGTGTCGAAGGCTTTTTTGAAGTCAACAAAGCAAGAAAATGCTTCCCCACCTTGGTTGTCCCAAACTTTTTCAATGAAGTGCCTTAGAGTGATGCAATGATCAATGGTAGAATGCTTAGGCCTAAAGCCAACTTGTCCCTTTGCTCTTTTTCCCTCTTTTTCTGCCCATTTGCTCATTTTGCATTCTAGCATGCTCACAAAAAGTTTCCCAAAAAGAGGGTTGATCATAAGAGTACGGTAGTTATAAGGGTTATTGATATCTCCAGTTTTGTGAAGAGGTATAACAACACTAGTTGTCCACTCAACCAGAAAGCTATCTTGATTAACTTTGTTAAATATCTTCTTGATGTGTGGGGCAAGAAGCTTCATTCCCCATTTTAATTTTTTTTTTCTTGTAAAATGTCAATGTCTTGCGCCTTTCCATTTGCCAGTTTCTTTATACTTTGTTCAATATCAGCAACCGAAAATAGCTTTGTTGAGGAGACAATTATGGGAGGCTTACTTTTCTCATTTGTCCTCTCATACAAAAGTTTTGCATAGTCTAACCACATAGCCCTTGTAATATTTTTTTCTATTCTCTTTTTCTTTTGTTGTAGTTCCTTCCAAAAACCTTTGGGATTATGTTTTCCCAAAGAAATTAATTCCTTCCTTCTTCAAATGACACAACTTTCTTTCTTTGATTTTATCAATTGTTTATATATAATCTTGTTTTCTTTGCTTGAATTTTCTTTGAGAATTATTTTCGCATCCTTGCATTCTTTATCATACCAAGGATTACCTGGGAAGGTAATCGTGATCCTCTTCATAGGCTTAGATCTCTTACATACCTTTAAAGCTTTGTGTATTAAGGGGATCAACAAACTATTGCAAATATATCTTTTATCTCTTCCGTTATCCTTGCAACCCCTATTGTTGTTTTTGGCCAAATGGAGGCGTTCTTTAAGAGCAACCCTAAATAGCTCCTGATTTTCTTGGTTTAAGATAATTCTCCCATGTTCTGTAACTTTGTTGTGTGAATGTTGGGGATGTTCCCCCTTTCGATCTTCTATATTTATACCAAGCTTAATAAGGAGAGGCAAATGGTCAGAGTCTAGATCTATAGGGCATCACTCGATAGTAAAGTTCAACAACTTGGAAATAGACTTTTGAGAGCATATAACATAGTCTACAAGTAATACTATTGGACTAAGGGCCAATTTTTCATACCATTACATATAACCATGTCATTTAGGCTACAAAGCCTAATAGTTCTGCTCCAAAGTGCGAAACCTTCCCTTTCCCATCTTGCAATGTCCTCCTCCAAGGGTGCTCTTCATTCTCTCTAAGCCATAGTAGATTGTTATCCTCTCCCATTTCATTGCCCAACTGAATAGATTGATTGTTTGTTGTTCTGGCATTAAAATCACCAATTAGAAATATTTCTCCCTTAGTACTAAAGTTTGAAATATCTTTTTTAATGCTGCATATGGGTCTTCACTATCTAGGTTCCTTTTTTTGTAGAATTTTGAGATTTTTGGAGAAAAATAACAAGCATGAAACCTTATTGTTGCGTCCATCTCTATTATTTTCAGCCATATAAATTGTTTATTTGGGTCTTCTTTCTCCAATTTTATAATCCTGTTCCATGTTTCTTTTTCTAGGTTTGTTATTCCTCGATGTCCTTTACCGGATTTTGTTTCTTTGTTCCATACAGAGATTTTAGTGTATCCTTTGAAGTATGGAATTCTACATCCATTGTGTTCATGTGTTTCCATAAGACAAATAATGTCTTTACCCTCGACTATGGGCCCCAACCCTGGTCCCCTTCTCCATGGATAACCTCTGCAATTCCAACTTACCATGTTTAGGTACTCCTGTGGAGCCCTGAATCCCTATTTCTTGTGTGTTACTCTATCAGTGACTTGGGCTTTCCCATTTTTCAACCATGCCCACTTTCCTGCCTCTCTTGCTGACTTTAATTTCTTCCATTCTTTCCTCCTTTCTTCTTGTTGGATGAGTGTTAAGTCGAGTGCCTTTAAGCAACCCTCTATTCTTTAAGATTCTCACCTTGTCCTCCATGCATCTCAAAGTAACTCTCACATGTTTATCCCTTCCTACTCCCATAATCTCTCCTATCCTGTTTGCCTATGGAATCCCACCTGTCCAATGCAACTTCTCCTTGAGAAAATCCCTTGCTAGAATATATGTTCTCTATTTTTCCCAAAAGTCTTTCAAACCTTTGATGATGATATTTGTCGCTTTTTCTTCTCTGTCCCTTTCCTCTCTCATTTGTCTCTTGATTTGTTTTTCTATAATTTCATTTTGTTCACTTGTCGGTTCTTTTACCACCTGGGCCCAAGATTTAACCTCTTTTATTTGCTCCATTAGCTTGTTTTCTCTTATTTCCATGTCTACCATTATTGACTGGAAATTTTCCATATGAATTGTGCTAGCCGCTCTCATTGGCTCTAATCGATATTTTTTTTTCTTTTGTTGCTTTTGTCTGTTCCATTTCCTGCTTTAAGTTGATTAGTTCTTGCTACCCTTTCTCCATTTTGTTTTATAGGCTTCTTACTTGTTCTTTTAACAACTTGTTCTCTCTTTCAATCTCCCCCTTAGCTTTTGTGATTTCTTTTATCTAGTTGTCTTCTTGATTTACCTTTGCTACTAAAATTTAAATCTTCTTTTTCATAGTCACGAGCTCATTTACATATAGTTCTGGAGACCATACTAAAAGTAAGGTTGTGGGACTGTATAAGTCTTTGTTGTTTTGATGTCCATCCTTATTATTCCCTCTGTTTAATGCAAAGTTTCAATTCTGATTTGTTTTGTGTTGTATGTTTCCTGGGAAGAGAGTGTCTCTTTCTTTTTGCCTTTGTTACCTCCTTGGTCAATTTGTTTCACTATTGAAAGACCCCTTATAGTTGCTTCCCCAATGTCAGTTTTTGTTACTTTTGGTAAGATCATGATGAATATTTTTTCCTGCAACTGTTTCCTTTTCCTAGCTTGCCTCTGCTTTAATATACCCAGATATTTCTTCTCATTTACAAAGATCCACTTATCGGTTGGGTTGTTTGTGTTAACCTGTTGAAAATCTGGTAAAAGGGGTTTCCATTCCAAGTGATCTGTAAATGAAACTACTTGAGGATTATGATAAATTTTGCAAGTGATTAAATTAGAATTTTTAAGCCTCTTATGTCAATTCATAAACACATAAACATGAATTAAAAGTTTAGTTTTTGCAGAAAACATGAGACAACATCACCATAATAGCAAACACAAAAGAACAAATTGATGAAGGAGTACACCCCTCCTGGGCTACATCTCCTAGTCTAGCATCCAATGTTGGGCCCTTCCATTATGCTAAAAAAAATGTGTTTACATCATGTTACAGTGCTCAAAATGCTGAAAAAATATAGCTCCAATGGCTTCAGAACAGTCAAAAACCCCATTTTTGGTTCTTTTTGCACCTCATTTGGTAAAAAACCGCAAAAGTTCTGATCTCCCAAAGTTTCTCTATTATTCATTCTACAAAACGCACCATGTGGCTAATTGCTCCATATTTTCCGCCATTGGCGGCCACGTGGGACGACGATTTCACCCCACTCCAGTGAGATTCCCGCCACGTGATGAGCCCCATAAATGGGTAATTATATGGATTCATTTTGCCTCCTAACATAGTTAAATCAACCATTCTCTTAGCTTATTGCATGTTTTTTTATTATATTTATGCTTATGGAGTGAGTTGAGTTAGTTATGATGCCATGTGGTCTAATATGTGTTTAATGCAAATTTTTATTGAATTTTGAAGACAAAGTCAAAGATTCAATGGACAATTGGCAGCAATAATTCGAAGTGGACAAAGGAGAGGATTTATAGGAGGGAATCCCCCTCATTTATTACTCCCCACTTCGAATTCCCCTTCATGCAGCTCGGAGTACAAACAACCAAATCAATGCACTAGGACGCAGCTGAGCGAGTGGAGGATAACTGATGTTTATCTCTAGTTTTGGGAGCCAAGCCTCCCTGATTTTAAGGAAGTTGTTGGGAGCTTTAGTTGTATAAGTAGAGAGGCCCAGGGCCTCACTAGGGTTGGATTTTAGTCAGGTTTTTGTTGTACTTTTGCTATTGTAAAACTCTGCTCAACTTCGAGCTTACTTTTGTGGACAGTTTCATGTAATCCTATTACTGTTTTGATAATAAATATGAGATCCTTTTTGAGCTAGCACTGAGTTACCTCAAAGCGCTGAAGCTCTTGGGTTAGGGCCCAATCCAAGAAGCCAAGCTCCTCTCGTTTGTATTTATATGCTTTGTTTCAGTTTATGGATTAGTTGCTGTTAGATGAATTTCTTTCTTGGTTAAGAATAGGTTATTTTTGATGGTTCAATAGTTTGCTTTCATTTGTGCTTTTTATAGCGGGTTAAGCAGTGATCGAAAGAAGATTCAAAAGGCTAGCAACAGTGCCTTGACCTCTTTTCCTCCCTTTGGGACCATGAATTGAGGCAAAGACCCTCTTGCTGCCCCAAAAACACAGAGTTTCCTTCTTCATAAGATTTCTAGTGTTTGCAGTTTATTAAAAAGGTTAATGTTTTGCTTTAGATCTCTTCCACCATGCTCATTCTTGTATTTGCAATAAGTCTTCTTCCATGCTTTCTTTTCTTGTAGCATTTCTCAACATTCACTTCCATAGATCATAGTTTAGACTAGCTTGATGCAAAATTCTGTTTTTTTTAGATATACTCATGTCCTTGCTTGCTTGATCTTATTGGTTGACTGTCAGTTCTTTCACAGAAGATCCCTTCTCACAGCAGGTCAGCCTATCAGCCATCACATTCTCTCCCTGATCCATGCCCTACAGGTCACCCAAAGTTCACCTCAAATCTGCCTTAGTTTTCTGCCTTTTTCCATAAAACTTCTTCCTCCCTCCTTGAGCGAACCCAATCATCTTTCTCTCTCCTAGTGATTCTTGGTGGACCCTAGGTGCCTTAACACCTCATCCCAACCTTCATCTACCTTTTCCACCCACTCTCACACCCTCAAAACCTTCAAAACTGCTCTCGGCATCCTCCTGTAGATCCCCTGTGTCCTCCTGTAGATTTTCTTGTAGGCTTTCTTTTGAAGGCTGAGTGTGGGAAAAGCCTCTAGAAGGCCACCTGCGACCTCCTAGGACCCATCTACACCATCCTACATCCCCTCAAATCCCAAAGTCGCCCTTCAACACCACCTATTCGCTTCCACCTTCACACACAATAAAATACATGCATGTCAAATTCACATAAAAATACATAAAAATAAAAAAAGATGTTTTTTGCTTATTTACTCTTAGAAATAGCTTGAGTAGATGTTGTTTACTTCCTTGAGTAGGTCATGGAATTCATCTCATGGTTTTCATCGTGCTTTCTGCAAAAGTAGGATTAGTTGGTTAAGTAGGGCTTGCTAGGTTTACTTTACATTTTAGTCTTTTTCCCTTTCTGCTATTAGAGTAGCCTCTGTAGAGTAAGCTCTCATTTCTTTCATCACATATAGAGCTTCTTCTGGAATCCATAGAAGTTGGCTTGAGCTCCTAGTGGTCTTGTGCCAGCTAACGAAGTGATAGCTTGCAGTAAGAACTAGTACTTGTGCATATAGCACCATCGCTTCCAAGTTTGTTATGAACTACCGGGTTGAGAAGAGTAAAGTAGGTAGCCCAGGAGTTGCAGCATTATTGCTGCAATGCTGGTGCTCACCACATTTTGGCGCCGTTGCCGGGGAAGCATTAGAGTATTTTGTGATTACTGCTTTCTTCTATTTTCTATCACAACATTCTGCTAAATAGCTTATTTCAGCAAAAGTAGGATAGTCATTTTTTTTTCGGTTTCTGCATTTCCTTGCTTTCCTTTTCAATTCTGCAAATTTCATTTCAGCAAGAGTAGACTAGTTATTTCTTTCAGTTTCTGCATTTCCTTGCTTTCCTTTTCAATTCTGCAAATTTCTTTTCAGCTAGTTCATTTCAGTTAGTTGCGATTTGTTTTGTTTAATCATTTTAGTTTTGTAGGTACAATAAGTGAAAAAAAAAAAACAAAAACCAACCAAAAAGATTTCCTTTCATGCCTCGTAGGAATAGAGATAATTCAAGAAAATTCTTGCCCAACACCCCCACTACCTCACACAACCAACCTTCTCTCTTCTTCGGTGGCAGTGATAAAAAAGAACCTTCAGGTGAACAACCAGAGATATTTGAAGAACATATAGGGGAAGAATAAGAAGAAAACATCCCTCCTGAGCCAATGGCTGAAAACAGAAATGCTAGGGGAAATGGAGAAAGAATAGAGGGTACCTTTCCCATTCGGGAGACCAATGGGGACACCAAAATGAAGAATATAAGCCCTTCAACCCTACCTCACTTCCATGGTTTGACTACAGAAGATCCTGACACCTTCTTGTTTGAGTTTGTTGTCATCTGTCGAACCTATGACTATGCAGAAGACGAGCAAAAGTTGAAGCTATTCCCTTCTACTCTCAAGGATGCAGCATTGCGCTGGTTCATGGGGTTACCTGGCAATAGCATCACAACTTGGGCTCAGATGCAGCAGGCCTTTAATAACAAATATCGAGACTACTGTAGGTCAAAAGATACCAAAGAAGAAATCTTCCGAATGACCATGGGAAGTGATGAATCCTTGGAAGATTATGAAGAGAGGTTCCAGCTTAGTTACAAAAGGGCCAGGTGTACACTTGACCCTGAATCTCTGAAGTTGGTCCTGCTCAGGGGAATTCTGGAAGACCTTCTAGACACCCTCCATCTACTGGCCGGGGGAGACATCTACCAACTATCTTATGAGGACATAAAGACTGTTTTTAGAAACCATTCTAGAGCAGCCAAAAAGAAAGGTAGGGGGAGTCAACCCATAGCCAGTACCTCCTCTTCCAATTCATCCATTAAAGGTGAAATTGGAAACATGCTGGAAGACTTCAAAAGTGAGATGCTGCAAACTCTTGCCATGCAAATGGATACCTTGCATATCAAAAGGAAACAAGAGGAAGAAGAGAGGGCTTTAGCCATTTTTTGCCCTAGATGCACCAGAAAGCATCCTATGAATGAATGTCCATTGAACTCTATAGAGGTTTGTTCAATCTGTGAAGAAGATCATTCTACAGATAAGTGCCCTTCCTTGCCCAAACTTAAAGCTGTATACCAAGGGGCCGAAGGAGCCACTGAACCACTTTACTTCATGAACCAAAGGAGTCCGGATGGAACTAGACCATACCAGCAGGGGATGCAAGGGACATCTCAGGCATACTATAACCCCAACCAAGTCACTTCCATACCTTCTTGGGGCCCTCCTGCTCATCCTGCCTGGTCCACACCTCCTCCTTGGTCCTTCCCATCTCAATATCATGCCCAACCAGTCGCTCATTCATTTCAATCCTATGTTCAGCCGCAACCTTAGTGGAATGCATCTCATCAGGGGTGGAGGCCCCAGTACAACTCTCCTCCCGCTCTTTTGCCTCCACCACCTGCTCAACCACAACCATTACCTTCTGCTCCACCAAGGCAACCCCAAATGCCTGCCCATCCGAACCCAAACCCAAACAACAGACAGGCTCAACAAGTATATAGTGGGGAACCATCATGCCCAACTTATGCTGTGGAGATTTAGGAGATTAACCTACGATCTGGGAAGGTTCTCCTAGATAGCCAGCCTCCACCCAGGGAGGTTGAGGAAGATAAAGAGGAAAGTGAACCTAAAGCAATTCCACCCTTTCCTGAGAGACTATCCGGGACAACACAACCTACCCTAGAAGAAATTGAACTTTTGGGAGAATTGAAACAGTTATGTGTGAAGATACCACTTCTCCAAGCCATAAAAGATGTGCCTATCTACAATAGGTTGATCAAAGAGAAGTGCTTTAGGCATCCAGGAAGGCGCAAGAGAGATGCCCCAACCATCAATGTCATAGGAAAATTGTTCGACCTGATGTTGGGACAGGTAATCTGTCCGAAATATTTGGACCCTGGAAACCCAGTAATTGATGTCCACATCAATGGCATCATGATCCCACATACCTTGATTGATTTGGGAACTGCCATCAATGTGATGATAAAGGACACAATTCTCAAACTTAACCTCTAGGGCTCCTTAAGGAAGACCATGACAGTACTAGCTAGCAGACTGCTCCACCGTGACCCCTGAAGGGATTGTGGAAGATGTGATGGTCTCCATTGATTCTTGGGAGTACCCTGCTGATTTCTTAGTTCTCCAGCCGAAGGCAAAGCTCACTGGGTATCCTCTCATCTTGGGAAGACCCTGGTTGGCTACTGTCGATGCCTACATCAGCTGTTGAGCTGGGAACATGACCATCAAGAACGGGCATATGTCCAAGCAGTTAATCCTATACCCTCTTGCCCAACCCTTGCTAGAACATGATCTACCTCTCTGGTTGGAGGAGGAGGATGAGGATGAAGTCTATTTTGCACCACTTTGTGCATTAGAAACCACCATGGGGGGAAAACCGCAAGATGAGGATGATATGATTGAAAACCTGCTTCAGAATCCACCCCCCTGCGTATTACCATTAGAGGACATAGTGAGAGAAACCCAAAACAACCCCTCAACTGATCTCTGTGTGACCAACCCGACCTCTCTCAGTGTCAAGAATATAGAGTTTAGCCCAGAAAGAACCTTGAAAATCAATCCATCCCTATCCCCTTCCCAGGAGAAGGAGTTGTGCAGCTTATTAAGAAAACATTTAGATGCCTTCGCCTGGAGTTATAAGGAGATGAAGGGAGTGCACCCTTCAGTATGTACTCATAATATATACATTAAGGAAGATTGCAAACCAGTCAGGTAGCCTCAAAGGAGGATGAATCCAGCATGTAGGATTCATCTACCCCATCTCTGACAGTGAATGGGTCTCTCCTTTGGTGCTAGTGCCAAAGAAAAATGGCAAGTGGAGAATCTGTGTCGACTATGGAATTAAACAAAGCCACTAAAAAGGACCATTTTCTTTTACCTTTCATAGATCAAGTGTTGGATGGTCTGGCGGGGAAAAAGTTTTTCTCCTTCCTAGATGGGTCTAGTGGGTACAATCAGATTCAAATCAGCTCGGAAGACCAAGATAAGATGACTTTCACTTGTCCTAGGGGTACCTTTGCATACTGGGTCCTTCCTTTTGGTTTGTGCAACGCTCCAGCCTCTTTCCAATGAGTGGCATTGAGTATATTTTCTAAACTACTTCATGATGTAGTGGAAATATATATGGATGATTTTACTCCTTATGGTTTTGACTTTCAGGAAGCTTTATCTAACCTAGGAAAAGTTCTAGACAAGTGTATTGAGATGAACCTATCCCTCAGTTCGGAAAAATGTGAATTTTTTATGACTGAAGGGACTGTGTTAGGTCATGCAATATCTCAACAAGGACTGCAGGTGGACCCCAACAAGATTGCCATCATCCAAAGGGTTCCACCTCCTCAAAAGGTGAGAGATGTCAGAAGTTTCCTAGGCTTAGCTGGGTATTACAGAAGATTCATTAAAGATTTCAGTAAGCTAGCCTCTCCTTTGTTTGGCCTTTTAGGCAAAGATGTCGAGTTCATATGGTCCGAAAACTGTCAAGAAGCCCTAGATACCTTGAAAAGCAAGTTAGTAACTGCCCTAATTCTCAGAGGCCCAAACTGGGCCTTACCCTTTCACATTCACACAGAGACCTCGAACAAAGCAATAGGAGCAGCCTTAGGACAAATTGATGAAAAGTTGCCTTATGCCATATACTTTATAAGCAAAAACTTGTCCAAGGCAGAGCTAAACTACACAGTGACCGAGAAGGAACTCCTAGCCATCGTGCATTCCTTAAACAAATTTAGAGACTATATCACAGGCTATCAAAGCTTCGTGCAAACTAATCATGTTGCAATTAGATATTTAATGAACAAACTAGATGTAAATGCTCACATTATTAGATGGTTGCTTTTATTACAGCAGTTTGATCTGACCATTATTGATAAGCCTGGTAAGGAAAATGTTGTTGCTGACTTTTTGTCTAGAGTAAATTTGCCTCTAGGTGAAGAAGGAATGGTGGATGACCAAATGCCAGATGAACATCTGTTTGCTATTTCAGTACTCTCTCCATGGTTTGCTGATATAGCAAACTACTTGGTTTCGGCATAGTTTCCACCACACCTGTTCTCAAAAGAGAAGAGCAAGATAGTAAGGAAAAGCACCCCTTTCACCTGGATTGGGGGTAATCTTTTTAAACTTGGCCCAGATCAGATCTTGAGAACATGTGTCAAGGAGGAGGAACTCTTTGACATTCTCTTGACCTGTCATGATGGGCCTTGTGGAGGTCATTTTGCAGCAAAGAGAACTGCCTTCAAAATATTGCAAGCAGGCTACTATTGGCCCACTCTTCATCAATATGTGAGGAGATACACCAACCAATGTGATCGGTGTCAAAGGATGGGGAAACCTACTCCAAAGGATGAGATGCCCATGCAACCTCAAGTGACCTTTGAGCCATTTGAGAAGTGGGGCATGGACTTTGTGGGTCCTATCAACCCTCCTTCAAAACAGAAACAATACATCATTGTGTGCACCGATTACTTGACAAAGTGGGAAGAAACAAAAGCAATCAAAGTAACAACAAAGGAAAAAGTAGCTGAGTTTTTGAGAGAAAACATATTCTACAAGTTCGGGTATCCAAGAGAATTGGTCACAGATCAAGGTAGTCAGTTCACTTCCAATTTGATTAAAGACCTGCTCACACATCATAAAATCAAGCACAGGATTTCCACCCCTTACCATCCATAAGCTAATGGGCAGGTGGAAGTCACTAACAGGGCTTTGGAAGGAATTCTAACCAAGGTAGTGAGCAGCAGCAGAAAAGATTGGGCGGACAGATTAGTTGAGGCCACCTAGGCCTACAACACAACATGGAAGACCACTACAGGGTTCACACCCTATGAACTGGTCTATGGGAAGAAGGCTTTGCTGTCAATAGAATTTGAATTCAATACACTAAGGATGGCAGCTCAGCTGGACCTAGACCTCAGCCATGCACAAAAGGAAAGGTTACTCCAACTCAATGGATTGGATGAACAAAGATTGCAGGCCATTCTCCACACAAAGGTAGTTCAACTTCAGAGGAAGATATGGAATGAGAAAAATAATAAGGAGAAGCAATTCCAAGAAGGAGATTGGGCATTGCTCTATGATTCAAGGTATAAAGACTTCAAAGGCAAGTTGAGGACAAGATGGCTGGGACCCTACACTGTGGAAAAATGCAATGACAATGGTTCAGTTCTGATCAGAACCATTGATGATGAAGCCATCGCCATGCTTGTCAATGGACATTGGTTGAAAGTTTACAAAAAGCCCCTCTCCAAGCGAGAGTTCATTGAAGATCTAAATAAGATAATGATGGTAGTGGAGCATGTCTTAGCCTCCACTTCACTCACTCACTGAAGAAAAAGAAAAAATAAGGACTCAAGTGAAAACCTCCATGAGGCGCTTGAGTCCCATCATTAGGTTGAAAACCTCTCCTGAGGTGGCCCAATGATGTTAAAAAAAAAGAGAAAAGAAAAAAGGGAATAATATCCCTAGGTGAAAACCTCCCTTGGAGGCGCCCAGGGCAGGAAATTAGGGTGAAAACCTCCTTGAGGAGCCCTAGTTGTTTTCAAAAAAAAAAAAAAAAAGAGGAAAAGAAGAAAAAGAGAATTGAATTTTAATGTGCATTGCAGGTTTGCAAGAGGACCACGGGGAGAAAGAGAAGATTCCACAGAGCCCTGATACTCACACCAGCACCTATTTCATCTCATCCACACTCTTCTCCACCATTTCTGAGCTTTATTCCACCCCATTGTGTTTTTTTCCAGAATCTGTGTGTTCTACAGGAGGCTTTGTGTTTTTTACAGGAGGCTCCTGTAGGAATTACAGAGAGCCAGAAACGGTTCCAAAAAGCAGTTTGAGGGGCAGGGAAGCTTTATAAATGACATGTAAACCCTCCTACAGCTATCAAACCTCCTTTCCATCCATTCCACACTTGCATCACATCATTGTCATCATTTTTTTCCTTCCTGTCACAAAGAAACACAGAAAAACTGTTTTTAGTAAAAAGAAAAAAAAAGAAAAATAAGAGAGGAAGGAGCACCTCCAAATCTCACCTGCATCTTACCTAATATCTCTCCATCCCCATCTGCATCTCTAGCATCATCTTCACAGCTCCTAGCACAATAATAAGCTGAAATTTCAAGGGGGGAAGCAGCGACAGGAGCTCCTGTAGGAATTCCTGTAGCAGTTGATCCCATTAAAATCAAGCCACAACAACAAAGAAGTACAACCATGAGGATTGAAGGAGACATTTGAAGCATAGATCCAGCTAGAGGGTACCTGCACAAGACAAACAACCACACCTCAGAAAGCCAATAGCATGCAGCAAAGGAAATACAAGCGAGCAGCAGTAGAAGGAGCCAAAATACCTCATAACACATACATTCGACTCATAGGTAAGTGAATAACCCACTCCTCTGTTTGCATTTGTATAATTGAAAGATATGCATGAGTAGAGATGGTTAAGGTTGAACGAGGAAAGGTGGCCAGTTAATTTGGCCACCTTCATCTAGTTGATTGCACTCATATGAAGATGTCACCCACACGTGCGCATAGTCAACTCAAAGAAAGATACCAAGGAAAGGTAGTGGAGGGTATGCAAACTCCGATGCAATAATGAGAGGTGATTGTGGGAAGAAACCATGATGACAAGGTAGGTGGGGACCTATAGTCCAAATATGGCCAGCATACATTTTTTCCAGCTCACCCCCATCACCGGAAATATCTAAAAGAAGTAATAAGTACTCCTCCCCGAGCACTCTCACCACCTTTTCCTTCATTCTCTCCTCATAAACTTAGCTGCAACAAAATCCTTGTCACCCCATAGCCTCGAAACCATCATTCTCCATCGATCTCACCCATCCTCCTGCTCTCGGCGTTGTCTACAGAAGCACTTACATTTTCTACAGGAGCACCTATAGGCAGTTCTACAGGAGGGGCAGTGAGCTATTTTTTAGAAGCAAACACGGGTTTAAGCACGATTTCTGGCTTAAGGAAGTAGGTTTCATGCATACCCACCTTGATTATCAGTATATGCAAGGAATGATGTCATTTTAAGAAGGAATTGAGTCTAGGAGGGGAATTACATAAAATTTTCTGCCTATTAAAAAAAAAAAAAACATAGTTTTCCTCTATTTTCCTGTTTTCTTCAAAATTATTGTCTCCATCTCTACATTTGGTGTTAAAAGGGGTATAAGCACAATGATAGGAGGATTCATGAGGAAGGAGCCCACTAATTCAAGCAGGCTCCATAAACATCCCCAAGTAGTAGCCATATTCACAAGGGCAAATTGGATGACCTTTTTTTAGAAATTCTGAGGGTTTGATGAGGAAATTGCTCAGGAATTTGCCCTTTCTTTAGTCCCTCACTTAAGAACCCATGTCACTGTCACTTTTAGAGGTATTTCCATGGAGATAACCCCAAAATTTATCAGTAGGGTAACTACCCTTCCTCTTGGATTACCTTGGAGCAAAGATGAAAAACCAATTGGATAGGCTGCCAAGAAAAACTTCTTCCAAAACAATGAACATCCTGTAGAAGATAAAAATGGCATTAGAAGGACAAGAATACCCTACCCTTGGAATGAGGTTAGTTACCAAATCATCAAATATATTTCCTGTGAGGGGAGGTATAGCATAGTCTATGGCTACCATTTTAGAATCCTTCATGAGCTGACATATGGCATGGACACTCCAACACCCCAGAAACTCAGCATCCCCTATTTCCTCTTGTAGTCCCTCATAGACTCCAGCATTAAGTTTAATGTAGGGAGTCCAGATCAGCTGGCTCGCCATGGGTTAATCAAAATTTTAGTGGAAGAAGCCCTCCATACATTCACACTCCCTATAGCAGGGGAAGTCTTCAGAAACATGACAACAGAAGATGACATAAAAGCCCTCACCTATGATATCAGTCCTTCTGACAGTGAGGAAGAAGAGCAGAAAGGGGAAGAAGGTGAAGCAACTGATGACTCAACAGGACAAGAAAAAGAGGAGGAAGAAACTAATATAGACGAGGAGAAGGGGGAAGAAACAGAACAGGAAGAAATAGAGCAAACAGAGATAGAAAAGGAGGCAGAAGGAGGAGAAAAAGAGGAAGCAGAGGCAAAACAAAGAGAAGGCCCCCCTAAGACTCTGGAAAGAGAGGCAGCAGCTGCCCTTCATTGCCCTAAGCACACCAATTAAGCCAAAAGAAAAGAGAAAAAGGCAGACCCCCATGTATTTCAAGGCCAGGAAAATCACAAGGATCAAAACAGGAAAACCCCAGCCATCTTCAACAGTGCCCATTATAATAGAAGATTCACCCACTGTCAAAGGGGAAGAATCTCCCTCTAAAACCCCTATCACATATGAAAGAGGGACTCCTAGATCTTCCACATGGAAGGAGAAAGTGCAACTACAGGACCCAAAAATAGTCCTACGGGAGGCACAGATAGTTCTACAGGAAACACTGCCAAAGCTATAGGAGACCCAACAGTTGGAGAAAAGAATAGAAGAGTAGCCAAAAGGGAAGGAGGAAGCTATAGAGCGACAAGAACCTGATCCCCAGCCCAGCCTTTCCTCCTATTACCATCTTCTTGAAGGAAGAAGGATAATTCCACAAACATTTGCAATCCCACTATTCTTTGAATTAGAAAAGGAAAGAATAAGAACACATAGGTGGATTCAAATAGGCAAGTCCAAGGGAGTTGAGTATGTTGGCCATATGGAGAACAAACTTAGAGAAATGGGCAAGGAGTTAAGTGCTGTCAGACATAGGGAGGCAATTGCAAGAAGCCAACTTCAAACTGAAAATGAATTGCTAAGGAGGCAGCTAAAGGAGAAAGAGACCCAGCTGGCATGTATGGCTAGCTTATCCATGGAAGCACTGCAATGTAGAACACCAGCAAAATCCTATGGATTATACCTCAAGGACCAATGGCTACAATTTTAGATCAAAACTTTGGCACAAAGAGGCACAATGCCTTTTCAAGATTACAGACAGTTTATGGACCTGTGTGACCAAAGCACAGTAGAAGATAAGGCAAAAATGGCAGAATTCTACCTGCATAATATGGCCCTCACAGACATGAATGTGTGGGACCCCAATGCTAGGCTAGGGGACCTACAACTAATGGCCATGGCCTCATGGATGAACCATGAGGAGTTAAGGGCAACTGAAGTAAAAAGGTTGATGATCAGAGAGCGGAATGAGCCATTAATGATCAGAGTTGAGCCATCAGATCCCATGGCTCTCATCAACACACCAGCTGCTTGCAAATAATCCTCAAATTGCCCCTAGATATATCAGTGATCAAGCACGGACCATTGCACATTTTGAGGACATGGAAAGGTTACTTGGGGATGACTGTGTGCATGCATGTATGAAGAGATGGAACACCTTACCCCACAGTCTGAAGATTAGGGAATATCATTCCCCAATGAGGATGGAGGAGGCACTAAGGAGGGTGTAATGTACAAGCACTCAATGTAGAGGCTGCAGGTCAACTGGATTGGCCTCAAACTGAGTCCACCACTGCTGTTAGGCATGCTAGAAGGAAGAACAGAAGAAGAAGAGCAGAGGCAATGGGAAGAGATAGACAGAAAAGCAGGCTTCTATGACACAGAAGAAGAAACAACATCAGAAGCTTGGGATGCTAGAGAGGCCACCAGGGCCATCAAAGATGAGGAGATGGACTAAGTTGCTCAGAGGACGAGCAACACCTTTAGTAGGGGGTGATGATGAGCCCCATAAATGGGTAGTTATATGGGCTCATTTCCCCCCCTAACATAGTTAAATCAACCATTCTCTTAGCTTATTGCATGTTTTTTGATTATATTTATGCTTATGGAGTGATTTGAGTTAGTTATGATGCCATGTGGTCTAATATGTGTTTAATGTAGATTTTTGTTGAATTTTGAAGACAAAGTCAAAGATTCAATGGACAATTGACAGTAATAATTCGAAGTGGACAAAGGAGAGGATTTATAGGAGGGAATCCCCCTCATTTATTACTCCCCATTTCGAATTCCCCTTCATGCAACTCGGAGCACAAACAACCAAATCAATGCACTAGGAGGCAGCCGAGCAAGTGGAGGATAACTGATGTTTATCTCGAGTTTTGGGAGCCAAGCCTCCCTGATTTTAAGGAAGCTGTTGGGAGCTTTAGTTGTATAAGTAGAGAGGCCTAGGGCCTCACTAGGGCCAGATTTTAGTTAGATTTTTGTTGTACTTTTGCTATTGTAAAACTCTACTCAACTTCGAGCTTACTTTTGTGGACAGTTTCATGTAATCCTATTACTGTTTTGATAATAAAGATGAGATTCTTTTTGAGCTAGCACTGAGTTACCTCAGAGGGATGAAGCTCTTGGGTTAGGGCCCAATCCAATCAGCCAAGATCCTCTTGTTTGTATTTATATGTTTTGTTTTAGTTTATCAATTAGTTGTTGTTAGATGAATTTCTTTCTTGGTTAAGAATAGGTTGTTTTTTATGGTTCAATAGTTTGCTTTCATTTGTGATTTTTATAGTGGGTTAAGCAGTGATAGAAAGAAGATTCAAAAGGCTAGAAACAGTGCCTTGACCTCTTTTCCTCCCTTTGGGACCATGAATTGAGGCAAAGACCCTCTTGCTGCCTCAAAAACATAGATTTTCCTTCTTCATAGGATTTCTAGTGTTTGTAGTTTGTTAAAAAGGTTAATGCTTTGATTTAGATCTCTTCCACCATGCTCATTATTGTATTTGCAATAAGTCTTATTCCATGCTTTCTTTTCTTGTAGCATTGCTCAACATTTACTTCCATAGATCATAGTTTAGACTAGCTTGATGCAAATTTTTTTTTTTTTATAGATATACTCATGTCCTTGCTTGCTTGATCTTATTGGTTGGCTGTCAGTTCTTTCGTAGCAGATCCATTCTCACAGCGGATTATCCTATTAACCATCAAATTCTCTCCATGATCCATGCCCTACAAGTCGCCCAAAGTTCACCTCAAATCTGCCTTAGTTTTCTGCCTTTTTCCATAAAACTTCTTCCTCCCTCTTTGAGCAAACCCAATCATATTTCTCTCCTAGTGATTCTTGGTGGATTGTAGGTGCCTTAACTCCTCATCCCAACCTTCATCTACCTTTTCCACCCACTCTCACACCCTAAAAACCTTCAAAACTGCTCTCGGCATCCTCCTGTAGACCACCTGTAGATCCCCTATGTTCCCCTGTAGATTTTCTTGTAGGCTTTCTTTTGAAGGCTGGGTGTGGGAAAAGCCTCCAGAAGGCCACCCGAGACCTCCTAGGACCCATCCACACCATCCTACATCCCCTCAAATCCCAAAGTTGCCCTTCAACACCACTTATTCGCTTCCACCTTCACACACAATAAAATACATGCATGTCAAATTCACATAAAAATACATAAAAATCCAAAAAGATTTTTTTTGCTTATTTACTTTTAGAAATAGCTTGAGTAGATGTTGTTTACTTCATTGAGTAGGTCATGGCATTCATTTCATGGTTTTCATTGTGCTTTTTGCAAAAGTAGGATTAGTTGGTTAAGTAGGGTTTGCAAGGTTTACTTTACATTTCAGTCTTTTTCCCTTTCTGCAATTAGAGTAGCCTATGTAGAGTAAGCTCTCCTTTCTTTCATCACATATAAAGCTCCTTATGGAATACATAGAAGTTGGCTTGAGCTCCTAGTGATCTTGCGCCAGCTGACCAAGTGACAGCTTGCAGTAAGAACTAGTACTTGTGCATATAGCACCGTCGCTTCCAAGTTTGTTACGAACTATTGGGTTGATAAGAGTAAAGTAGGCAGCCCAGGAGTTGCATCATTATTGCTGAAATACTGGTGCTCACCACCACGCTGGGGGGAAAATATCACTTCATTAAATTGGCCATGTCGGCCATCAAATGGTTCCAGGTGCGCCACATGGCGGGATTTCCGCCGTTGGTTTCGGGGTTCTGTTGGAGCTCGTGCCGGAGGTTCTATGGGGAGGCGATCGTGACCAGGGGCTAGCCCCCTTCAGCTAGCTCCCCTCGTA
Source organism: Pinus tabuliformis (assembly GCA_031772625.1). Taxonomy (NCBI): domain Eukaryota; kingdom Viridiplantae; phylum Streptophyta; class Pinopsida; order Pinales; family Pinaceae; genus Pinus; species Pinus tabuliformis. The sequence goes on along the minus strand of CM062816.1, from coordinate 1,831,729,435 downwards.
TTCCCGCGCTCCTGGTTATATCGTGGCCACATGGCCTTGGGCTAGCACCCCCTCCATTTTCGTGCAATCATATTGGGGTCATACGACCCTAGGTTGGCCCCCGTGCGTTAGCCCTCTTGTGTCTTCTGCTCTTGGTTATTTTGACATTAGTTCCATTGTTGTAGGCATATAGCTTTGGTGCTGACCCACGGGTTGGGCTAGGGCCTAGCCCTTGGCCCCCCTCCCACGGTCCCATGGCGTTGGGGTGGCCAGTGGTTAGGCCTTAGCCTGACCCCTCCCCAAATGCACCTAACCATTAATGTTAAATCAATTTCAAATGCACCATTTAACAAGCAACATAGACATGGTGCGTTAGTGAAAGTCGTTGGTTTGTGCATGACCGGTCCCGTGTTCGATTCCTCGGGCTGTTGTTCAACCTTAAAAAAAATTAGTGGCCACTAGGAGGCCACGTGGTCCTCCCTGGTTAATACACCTCACGAACCTCATAACCAATAAAAATGTGCAGATTTCGACCAATCCAGTGATGCCAAATGTCAGCCAACTATTGGCCGAAGGAACCTAGTCAACTTGTACAGTCAGGGTCCAGTCAACAGTACAAATTGCTGACTGTGCAGCGTTGTACAACCAAAAACCAAAAACTTTTGTTGTTTCCACAAACAAACATAACTTGATTATAGGAGCATACGGTGTCAGTGTTTTGAGAAACAAATTGCACAAGATTCAGAACGATGAGATCTATGCGGTCTTTCTAGTTTCGATCCATTTTGACAACTTTAAATTTTGAGCACAAAATTGATCCATTGGATTATTCCTCCCAATCGGAAGCTTTTGGACCTCCAAAAGCTCTTTATTACTGAAAAATTAGATGAGTGTACAGCTCCCTCCCCCTTCCAGTCTCATTCGACTGGAAACTGCTTGAATGGAACAATTTAAGGTTTTCATGAAAACTGATCATTTTCCCTAATTTTGGAGACCTTGTCTTGTTGTCGTAGATACCATCTTGCTGCAATTTCCCAGAATATGCAGAACAACAAGTTGTCCTTGAAGAAATAGACACATTTCCTCCTCGGTCGTCAATCAAAGGAAACAAGTTTTCCTCATCTTGAACATTGTTGACATGACGATGCTTAGCTTGTCTTGCCTTGTGCTTGGCTCGACTCTTGACCAAATGTGATCGCCATCGCCATGCACCATCCCATTTCAAAGACAACACTTTTTGAAACCCACAAGAAGAACTTTTGGAACCAATGCCCTCTTTGTCAAATTTCTTTGGCACTTGCTCTTTGACCTTTACACTCTTTAGCACTGGCATCTTGTTCACATCACTGTTCAATAATGATGTATGCTGCTGCAATTTTACCTCATCTTGTTTATCTATTTTAGGAGGCAATTTTACCTCATCTTGTTTACCTCTTTTAGGAGGCAACATGTTAGATTCCTGAAACATCTTATCACACCCATTAGCAACATCAATGAAATCAGATTTTACATTTGATGTATCTCCTTGAAAGGCCTCATTCACAACATCTTTATGCTTGAACATTAACAAAGCAAAATTCTGACTAACATTCACAATTCTCTTCATTTGTCCAGCATGCATAAGAGACAAACTCATCTTCTTACTATGTGCTCTAACAATGTACTCAATCCCATTCTTGAACAAGTGATACTTATTCTCATGGCGATGAAATATTTCTCTCCTATCATAAAGATATGGGCTTCCCAAAACAATACTAGAAATCTCAAGCGGAACTACATCAAGTTCAACTTCATCAAGAAAGTTTGCAGTGATTGCAAATCTAAGTATGCACTTCCTTGTCACCTGCAAATTTGCATTCTTACATATCCAACCTAAAGGATAAGGTCTTGGATGTGGAATGGTTTCTAGATTTAACTTCTTGACTAAGTCTTCAAAAATAAGATTTGCTTGTGAACCACTATCAAATAGTGTGTCAATTTTGGTATGCTTTGAAATAACTCTAATGTGGAAAATCTCTATTCTTGTTTCTTCATTTTGAGTATCATTGGAACAATTTGAAGAACTAGTACTAGTTATGTCTTAACTTTCAAACCCATCGTTGTGATCTTGGTTTCATCTCTGGAATCAAAACCTAAATCTTGTTCCATAGTTGCAGTTGTTTTCTCCTTCTCCTTGTTTTTAAGCTTGTTGGGTCTCATATCTAGATGAAGTTTCCAGCAATGATCTTCATCATGGCCATCTTTAAAATAGTGTTTGCATGTGAGTTTTTCTTTCTCCATCCTGATGGAAGCATTCTTCTTCCTGTTTCCCTTAAAATTACCCTTTCCTTTTTCTCCAGACTCAAGGGAACTCTCACTTTTCTCATCTGAAACATGTTTCCCTCTTCCTTATAAATGTGTGGCATGTACACAAACTTCATCTAAATTTGTACGGTTAAACATGAGAATAGTGTGTCTTAGGTAACTATGCAAACCTCTAATACATTTTAACAAAGTTTCTAGAGATGTCAAATCTACACCCAATATTAGTGCTCTTCTTCTAAAGTCTTGAGTATAGCTTTGCACACTTTGTCCTTTTATTTGCCTAAAGTTTTGCCAATCCATTATAGCTTTCTACATGTATGCTAATGGATAAAATTGTCTTCTCAATGCAGCAACAAAATCATTCCAAGAGGTTAAGGCCTTGTTGGGTTGTGTTATATTCTTTCCATGACTAGCCGATGTAGTTAACTGGGGGTTCTGTGTTTTAGAATTCGTATGCAGGTAATTTTTGTATGGGGTTAAAACCTACATTTTGTATCAAAGCTGTTTTGGCTTCAAGGGGATGCCTTTGTTACTGAGGGGTTTCGCTCGAGCCTGTGGTAGACCCTGTTCAGTGGGAGATCTACGAGATCGATTCTGGTGGTGAAAGAAGATGGCTAGCAGTGGAAAGGTAGAGATCGAGAAATTTAATGGTCAGAGTTTTAAGTTGTGGAAACTCAAGATGGAGGATCTATTGGTGGATATCTGGGTACTAAACCAATGGGAGTGTCCGATGAAGAATGGAAGAAGTTGGATCAGAAGGCAAAGAGCACAATATGATTGTGTGTCTCAGATTCAATATTGTTGAATGTATCAGGGGAAGCTACGACGAAGGCTTTGTGGGACAAGTTAGGGACTTTGTACCGATCTAAGTCTATGGTGAATAAACTGTTCCTATGGAAAAAGATGTATAACCTGAGGATGAAAGATGGAGACTCAATGACAAAGCATCTGAATGCATTTAATATTGTGGTAAGTTAGTTATTGTCTGTTGATATTAAAATTTTAGATGAAGATAAGTGCATTAGTTTGTTGTGTTCTCTACGAGATTTGTGGGATAGTTTGGTTATTACAATAGGTAGCAATACAATTTCCTTGCAGTTTGATAATATAGTCTCATCCTTACAGACGGAGGAGATGAGACGGAAAAATATGGAGAGCCAGAATGGTGATGCCTTGTTTGTACGAGGACAGTCCCAGAATAGAAACAAAAATAAGTCATCGAGTGGGAGATCTAAATCTAGAGGGAGATATAAATCTCCAGGAAAACCTGTAAAGGTGGTGTGCTGGAAATGTGGAAAGGAAGGGCACTACAAAAGGGACTGTAAATCTAAAGCTCCTGATAAAGGAAAGGGATCTGATGATGCTCCTTCTGCAGAGGCGAAAACCACCTCAGATGAAGGTGGGGATGTGTACTTGGATTCTTCAAGTACACATGTAGATCATGAGGCATGGTTGATTGACTCAGGTGCATCCTTTCACTTCACTCCCCATAGAGAGTGGTTTTGCGAGTATGAGAAATACAATGGTGGTGATGTCTTCTTAGGGGATGATAGGAAGGCCAGAATCGTTGGTCACGGAAAAGTAAAGTTGAAGTTGCAAGGTGGAAGGGTTAGAACACTTCCGGGTGTTCTGCATATTCCTGCATTGGCTAGAAATCTGATTTCTGTAAGCAAGCTAGATGATGCAAGTGTAAAAACAATGTTCGAGAAGGATACCTGCAAGATGGTTCGGGGAGCACTGGTATTGATGCGGGGAGTTCGGATTGGAACTCTATACAAGCTGCAAGGTAGCACTGTTGTTGATGGGTGCAACACTTTCGTGGTTCCTGAAAGTGGAGCAGAAAATCTAGTGGTCTCTAGAGAGAAGACCATGCTGTGGCATCAAAGGCTTGGACATATTGGAGAGAAGGGCCTTGAATACTTCATGGTAAAGGTATGGTAGAAGGTATGAGTAATAGCTCTCTAGATTTTGATTTCTGTGAAAATTGTGTATATGGGAAGCAGAATCGGGTGAGCTTCCCCTCTGGTGGTAAGAGGGCGAAACAGATATTAGAGCTTGTGCACAATGATGTGTTTGGACCTGTGAAGGTTCCATCATTGGGTAAGTCTGTGTACTATATATCATTTATAGATGGCTTCTCAAGGAATACATGGATATATTTCCTTAAGAAGAAATCTGAAGTCTTGGATAGGTTCAAAGAATTTAAGGCTCTAGTGGAAAACCAGACAGAGAAGAAGATAAAGGTGTTGAGGACAGATAACGGTGGAGAGTTTTGTAGTAAGGAATTTGAAGAATTATGTAAAAAGTGTGGTATAGCACGGCAAAAGACTACTCCATATACACCTCAACAAAATGGAGTTGCAGAAAGAATGAACAAGACTTGATGGAAAGGGCAAGAAGCATGCTCAGTGGTGTCGGGTTAGGACAAGAATTCTGAGTAGAGGCGGTGGAGACTGCATGTTACCTGGTCAATAGATCACCTTCATCTGTGTTGGAGGATAAGACTCCACAAGAGGTATGGACTGGTAAGAAACCCTCTCTTTCACATCTGAGGGTATTTGAATGTGATGCATATGTACATGTTCCAAAGGAGAAAATAACAAAGTTAGATAGTAAATCTGAAAAGTGCATCTTTATTGGGTATAAGGATGGTTTAAAGGTTTATAAGCTTTGGAACCCAGTAACAAGGAAGGTTGTGTATAACAGAGATGTGGTGTTCAGAGAGGTGAAAGATGCTATTAAAGATGAAGTCCAACCAAAGGAACCTGAGAAGATAGAGTTTGAGCTTAAGGAGGAAGATTCAGACTCTACATCAGAGGAGGAACCAGAAGATGAAGAGCCACAAACTCCGGGTGTGAGAAGATTAGTTCGAGAAAGAAGGCAGCCAAAAAGGTATAGTCCATTTGCTTTCTGTTCAAATTTTTCTTTAACTATTACTGATGATGATCCCAGAACTATGAAGGAAGCAATAGATTCAGAGGATGGCAAACTATAGAAAGAGGCCATGGTTGATGAAATGGCATCTTTGCACAAAAATGAGGCTTGGGATCTGGTGGAGTTGCCAGCTGGAAGCAAACCCATTGGCAACAAATGGGTGTTCAAGAAGAAGACAAATGCAGAAGGAAAGGTGGAGAAATACAAAGCTCGGTTGGTAGCGAAAGGTTATTCCTAGGTTCCGGGTATTTATTTTGGTGATATTTTTTCTCCTATTGCCAAGGTAACTTCTATTAGCTTACTTTTATCTGTTACTGCTGCTTTTGATTTTGCGGTAGAACAGATGGATGTGAAGACAACATTTCTTCATGGGGATCTGGAAGAGGAAATCTACATGAAGCAACTTGAAGGCTTTGCGGTGAAGGGTAAGAAAGAACTGGTATGCAAGTTAAAGAAGTCTTTGTATGGGTTAAAACATTTACCAAGGATGTGGTATCAGAAATTTGATACATTTATACAGGGATTTGGCTTCACCAAAAGCAAAGCAGATCACTGTGTGTATTTTAAATTAATTGGTGACCATGTTATTTATCTGGTCTTGTATGTGGATGATATGTTGCTGGTTGGAAATGACAAAGAAATTATCCAAGATTCGAAGACCCATTTGTCCTCCAAATTCGACATGAAAGATCTTGGTGTTGCAAACTATATTTTGGGCATGGAAATTAAAAGAGATCAGACAAAGAGGAAGCTCTGTTTAAACCAGGGGAAGTATGTCGAGACAATATTGCAGAGGTTTAATATGAAGGATAGTAAACTGGTGAAGGTTCCTATTCCTGTAGGTGTAAAGTTATCTGCTAAACAGTGTCCCAAGACACAATAAGAGGAAGAGGACATGTCCCGTGTTCCATATGCAAGTGCAATCAATAGCCTGATGTATGTGATGGTCTGTACTAGACCAGACATTGCATATGCAGTGGGAGTATTGAGCAGGTTTATGTCAAAACCAGGGAAGGAGCACTGGACAACAGTGAAGCGGGTTTTCAGGTATTTGCGTGGCACTAGTGATTATGGTTTGTGCTACCAAGAAAGACTAGGATTGGATAGAGTGTTGGATATTTATGGCTTTGTTGATGCAGAGTGGGCTGGAGATCTGGATCAGAGAAGATCTACAAGGGGGTATGTGTTTAACCTATTTGGAGGTGCGGTCAGTTGGATGAGTAAGAAACAATCTGTAGTAGCACTATCAACTACAGAGGCAGAATAAATGGCAGCCACTCATGCAAGCAAGGAAGCAATTTGGTTGCATAGATTGTGTTCAAGTACGGGGTTAGTATAGGGAGCTATAAGGATAGAATGTGACAGACAAAGTGAAATTTTCTTGGAAAAGAACCCTGCATATCATTCAAAGACAAAGCACATTGATGTTCAGGATCACTTTGTGAGGGATATGATAGAAGACAAAAATGTGTTGCTGGTAAAGGTGGACGCTTTGAAGAATACTGAAAATGCATTGACAAAATCTGTGAGCTCTCAGAAGTTCTCTTGGTGTAGAGAAACAATGGGCATCGCAGGGTTGGATAAATGACTAAGCTCTCCTGTGGCCCCATGTGGAAAGAAAACAACAAGTGGGAGAATGTTGGGTTATGTTATATTCTTTCCAAGACTAGCCAACATAGTTAACTGGGGGGTTAGAAGGGGGGCAGAGGTCCCCTTCATTGCACCGATTGCGTAGTGGGGGGGGGGTCACAAGGGGTTTGTGGGGTGCAGGTAAACCCACTCTGTGGGGTCCGGGGCACGCCCCAGAAAATTTTGTTTTTGGACCCTATATTAGGTTGGGCAGACCTACCTATGGTTTTGTGCATGATTTTTCACACATGGTTTTGGACACAATGGTTTTCGGTCCATGGTTTTTGATGCGATGGTTTTCAGTCCATGGTATTGGATGCTTTTTGCATGTATAAATATGTATTGTAACATTGAAAGAACATAATGAAAAATCAATGTAGTCCCGGTTTTGGGATCCAGGGGAAAATCTCTGTGTATATGTGTTTTATGTGTTATGCTCTCGCATTGTTTATTTTCTGTGTTTCAAAATTCGTATGCAGGTAATTTCTGTACGGGGTTAAAACCTACAGGCCTTACCATGTTTCTTCATGTCTTCTTGAGTTTTGGATTCCCACCAAATAAGTGCAGCACTTTCCAATCTTAGTGAAGCAAGCTGAATCTTGGTGTCATCATCCTTGATCCTTTGTATCCTGCAATACACTTCAAGCTGACAAACCCAATTATCTAATCTTTCAACATTTACCTCTCCATCATACATAGGCAAATCAAACTTTATGTCAAGCTTCAAAAATGGAGTTTTACCATGTCCCTTTGGAGAATGTGGAGGTGTTTGTGAAGGGGTTGTTGTGGAAGATGAAGATGGTGAAGATGGTGGTGAGGATGGAGGTGAAAAGAATGGTGGTGTCAAAGGTGGTTTGTCACCATTCCATTTTGGAGGCTTATCCTCATCTCCTCCTTTTCCTCCTGAAGAACCCTCTCCCTTTGGAGGCTTGGAGCTCTCACCTTGCAATCTTGTGTTTCTCTCTTCATAGAGAACTTTCACCATTTGGGTCATGTCAAAGAATGATTTTCTGAAGGCTTTCTCATCCTCTGACATATTATCAGGCTCTCCTTCATGTGCCATGACTAGTGAAGCTTCCGGTGCAACTTGAGGTGAAATTTGTGGTGGAGATTGTGGCAAATGTGCTCTCCTTGTCCTTGTCCCAACTTGAGGATTTACAACCACAAGATTTCCTTATCCTCTTTGATCTTTAACCCTATAAGCATCAGAAACACTTGCATCAAAATTAAACCCTCAAAGAAAATAAGAACCTAAGTTCTGATACCAAACTTGATATGTATATGAAATTGCTTGAGGATTATGATAAATTTTGCAAGTGATTAAATTAGGATTTTTAAGCCTCTTATGTCAAATTCATAAACACATATACATGAATTAAAAGTTCAGTTTTTGTGGAAAACATGAGACAACATCACCATAACAGCAAATACAAAACAAAAAATTGATGAAGCATTTCACCCCTCTTTGGCTGCATCTCCTGGTCTAGCTTCCAATGTTGGGTCTCTTCCATTATGCTAAAAAACATGTGTTTACATCAAGTTAAAGTGCTCAAAATGATGAAACAACAGCTCCAACGATTCCAGAATAGTGAAAAACCTGTTTTGGTTCTTTCTGCACCTCATTTGGTAAAAAATTGCAAAGGATATGATCTCCCAAAGTTTCTTTGTTATTCGTTCTACAAAATGCACCACCTGGCTAACTACTCCATAATTTTTGCCCTTGGTGGCCACGTGGGACGACAATTTCGCCCCACGCCGGCAAGATTCTCATGATGCCAGGGAGAAATTGTCGGCTCATTAAATTGGTCATGTTGGCCATCGAATGGTTCCAGGTGCACCACATGGCGGGATTTTCGTCGTCAGTTTCAAGGTTCTGTTGGAGCTCCCACCGGAGGTTCTATGGGGAGGGGCTCATGACGAGGGACTGGTCCCCTTTGGCTAGCTCCCATCGTATTCTCACGCTCCTTGTTATATCATGGCCACATGGTGTTTGGCTAGCCGCCCCTCCATTTGAGCATAGTCATATTGGGGTCATACGACCTTGGGATGGCCCTCTTGTGGCTTCCAATCACGGTTATTTTGACGTAGGTTCCATTGCTGCGGGCATATAGATTTGGTGCTGACTCATGGGCTTGGCTAGGGCCTAGCCCTTGCCCCCACTTGCGGTCCTATGGCACTGGGGTGGCTAGGGGCTAGGCCTTAGCCTGACCCCTCCCCAAACGCGCCTAACCATTAACGTTAAATCAAATTGAAATGCACAATTTAACAAGCAACATAGACATGGCGAGTTGGTGAAAGATGTTGGTTTGTTTATGACTGGTACCATGTTCGATTCCCTGGGCTACTGTTCATTCTTAACAAAATTTTAGTGGCCACCAGGAGGCCAAGTGGCAGCCTTTGGTTGGCCCATGTGGTCCTCCCTGGTTGGTACACCTCACCAACCTCATAACCAATAAAAATGCGTGGATTTCGACCAATCCGATGATGCCAAATGTCAACCAACCATTAGCCAAAGGAGCCTAATCAACTTGTACAATCATGGTCTAGTCAGCAGTACGGACTGCTAACTGTGCAACCAAAAACTTTTGTTGTTTCCACAAATGAACAGAACTTGATTATAGGAGCATATGGTGTCGGTTTTTCGCAAAACGATATGCACCGGATTCAGAACAACGAGATCTACACGGTGATTCTAGTTTCGAGCCATTCCAACAAATTTGAATTTTGAGCATAAGATTGATCCACTAGATCACCAAGTCATGATATGTCTCTATAGGCATTTTCATTACCTTATAAGAATTTGAAGACCATTTTACTAATCCAAGATTGTGAGGGGATATGTTTTCCACTGAAATTTGGTTTTTACTAGCAACAGAACTAGAATCCCCTGTTTTACAACTGCCTTGACCCACTTCAGGCATGGACATGGCTTTAAATGACATTTTGATGTTGTCTAATCCCTCTATTTGCAGCTCAAAATTATTTCTTCAACCCCAACAAGCAGTAAAAGTTAAAATTTCTATTTCAAAAGACATAAAGGAAATGGGGCAGACCTGTTCCCGTAGTTTTTGTGGTTCCACACAAACTTTCTCGTTCGGGGAAAGCATAACCATTACCTCTGGTTGTAGACCCTTGTCCCCTTGCTTGATACTTACCACTGCTCCCCACTGTTCAAGTTATCACTGCTCCCTGCTCAGTCTACAGGCTGCTCTATGCTCATTGCTCGATACTTCTGCAGGATAAAATCTCCCTGCTCTCACTATTGTCCATGTTGCTCACATTGTTGTCCATGCTTCTCGTTACACACATAAATCACGACCACATTGCTCGCTTCTTTGAACATGCTCCTCACTTCTTTGAACTCTGCTAATTGCGATGAACTCTGCTAACTAGTAGTAGCAAGAAGACTTTGGAACCTTGTCACTAATATTTTAAGGTGATATCTACTCCTAAAAACTCAGCTATCAGGAGAAGTTATAGATACCTATAGAAACAAAGCCTTACTTGAGAACCTACCTAATTGCAAACAATGCGTCAATCAAACTCTCGCAGAGGATTCAAACTTCTCAAAGCCCCCTGTTGAATACCTGCTGCGAGATCTGTGTCCCAAACCAACGAAGCTACAGGGAAATTGCTAGTTTTAGTGTGATTATCTCTTGTTTCTTGTGCCCATTGGGTGACTTGAGTCATTATTCCTGGAATTGATGTGAGGAGTTGTTGGAGATATTATATCTAAAGCAGAAATCTATAATTTGATATGTTATGGGAAAATGGATCATCGAAACAAACATCACTCCTTTATCTTGGCTCATGTGCATTTACACTCTAGAATCGAGACAAAGTTAAATAAATTTTTAATAGTGTGGATGTATAAACCTTGGTATTGATTGGAATCAATTCATTTCAAATCAATGACAGGTTGTAGAAATGGGCATGCTAATGAATCTTTCAGATCTTACAATGATATAGGTCAAGAATCATCTTCTAAACACTGGTCATTGTTACATTTGTAATGGTGTCACCTTCACAAGGGAGACATATCTAGATAGGTTCACCAAAAGGAAGGCACATCGAAATTCAACAACTGATCCGAATGGAAAATGGCATCAACCCATGGTACTCATCCACCCATATTATTCATCAACCCATGGAATTTACCCATGGTATTGTAAATGACATCTGCTCGTGGTATTGTAAAATCCACCCATGGTATTGTAAATGGCATTTGCCCGTGGTATTGTAAAATCCACCCATGGTATTCATTCACCCATGGAATTGACCCGTGGTATTGTAACTGAAAAATACTATAAGTAACAAGTCACATTTTGTAAAAGGACAGATTGTCCGCCACAATGTAGCCTTTACAATTATTATCGGTTTTAATAAAAAAGTTTCTTTGTGGTTTTGTTTATTGGGCATTCTCCTATTTTTCTTCTGGCAATGCAAGTTTTTAGATCTTAGGGGTCTCTCCTCCCAAGATCCATTTCAATCTTCTAGAGCTTGGGGCCTTTCCCCCAAGATCCATTTCAAGTTTTCAGATCTTGGGGTCCTTTCCCCCAAGATCCATTTCAAGTTTTCAGATCTTGGGGGTCTCTCCCCCCAAGATCCAATTCAATCTTTTAGATCTTGGGGGCCTCCTCCCAAGATCCGGATCAGTGGTATCAGAGCAGGTTATGATTCCATGGAAATGAGGGTTTGATGCATATTTTAGTTTCAAATTTTGCAGCAATATTCAACAAACTTCAGGCATGTGCTACAACCTCCACAGAGCACTTTCTTGGGTCAAGCAGGAAGAATTTTTCTTTTCTCATTTTTTTGCAGGATTTTTTTTGGGCGGCGACTTTGCAGATCAGATCTGAAACATTTGGTACAAAATTTACAAAAACAAATACCAGATCTGGATTCCTCTCGAAAAATCACCCAATTTCAAAAAAAAAATGGGTCGAATCGGAGTTCGGATGTGGGAGATATCACTGATTTAAAATCAGCTATTTTATCAAAATTTTTGTGACGGCGGAACTGTTGCAGCGCGAATCTGAGATCTCAGAGTGCCCAGATAAGGATTTCCATCACATGGGAAGATGCAAAATGGTCCTTCTGCTTCCAAAAACAGGTTATAATAAATATTCTGAGTTATATTGGCCGAGTTATGTCCATTTTAATTCTGGAGCAGCATTCGGAGTGGGTTTCCATTGGAGACGTGCCCTCCCACCCCACTTTAGTAGGCACCTGCTTCACATTCATCAGTTTCAACATAGCAGCAATCAGCTTGGGTTATTTGGAGATGTGCCCTCCCACCCCAGGCTATGTAGGCACCTGCTACTTCATCAGCAACCAACATCACGGTTGTGGGTCATCCACAAACCCACAGTTCATCGAAGTCCATTTGCTAGGCCACACACTGTCAGAATCACAGTTGGTCACAAGCATTACAGGGTATCTCTATCCTCGGATCTTCATTTATCATGGTTTTGGGTTCACCACGTAAAACCCTTATCTTCAGTGGATCTTCATATTCAACAAAGGCTTTGCAGGAGGGAACTTTACGCAATGGGGACCATTGCTTCTTAAGGAGGGAGGAATGATCCGAATGGAAAATGGCATCAACCCATGGTACTCATCCACCCATATTATTCATCAACCCATGGAATTTACCCATGGTATTGTAAATGACATCTGCTCGTGGTATTGTAAAATCCACCCATGGTATTCATTCACCCATGGTATTGTAAATGGCATTTGCCCGTGGTATTGTAAAATCCACCCATGGTATTCATTCACCCATGGAATTGACCCGTGGTATTGTAACTGAAAAATACTATAAGTAACAAGTCACATTTTGTAAAAGGACAGATTGTCCGCCACAATGTAGCCTTTACAGTTATTATCGGTTTTAATAAAAAAGTTTCTTTGTGGTTTTGTTTATTGGGCATTCTCCTATTTTTCTTCTGGCAATGCAAGTTTTTAGATCTTAGGGGTCTCTCCTCCCAAGATCCATTTCAATCTTCTAGAGCTTGGGGCCTTTCCCCCAAGATCCATTTCAAGTTTTCAGATCTTGGGGTCCTTTCCCCAAGATCCATTTCAAGTTTTCAGATCTTGGGGGTCTCTCCCCCCAAGATCCAATTCAATCTTTTAGATCTTGGGGGCCTCCTCCCAAGATCCGGATCAACAACGCCTCCTAAGGTAGGCATCCTAGCTGTGGGGAAGAGGCTATATCCTCTCATACTATGGGCACCAAGAATATTGGTAGCACAGTGCTTGGAAATAGGAAGAATTTTAAACAACAACAAAGGTTTTCATGAGGATTTTAAAGATCATATTAACAACTAAGATGCTTGGAATGCATACTTGAACACTTGGGTTTATGATAGGATGCATAACCTCAATGTTCTCTACGGTGAATGTAATAAAATCAGATTTTGCATTTTGTCCTGTGGGATAAACTCCACTGTGAGGGCCACTTTAGCTCTAGTTGCTTTAGTTTCAACAACCATGGCTATCTATATCTCTATAGTCATCCTTTCCTTCACTCATTAGTATTGTAGCACAATTTTGTTGATAAGATAAACATTGAGATGTACTTTCCCAAACTTCTTTGAGAAGTGGAAATTGTGTAAAAGGATCTCATCAAAATGTGTAGAAGATGTTATCAAGAATGCAAATCATATGCCTCAATGACAACTCATTTTGAGAATCATACTCTTTTCCATACAATCAACAATTACACTCATTAACATAAGGAATCCTATCTATTATTATATGGGCATGGTTGTAATGTCATTTTTAATTTTGGTCGGTTCTAGAATCATTGCAAAAATTGGGCTAAAACTTACATAGATCAATTGGCCATTGTTCGATGGTTCCACTGAAAAATAGGCATCACAACCTCGATTCACACTTGTGGGATGCCATTGATTGTAATTCCACTAATGCTAATTAATGCTCAATGTGTAGACGCTGATATTTATGTTTTTTTTCTATAGTTATTTTGTAGATTGTGCAACCGATAGGGTGTGACCCCAAGAAAATGAACAAACCTTGTTTGAAAGTCTAAGAAGGCCTAGATGAAGTTGATTTACTTGATAAAAGGTTGCAATCCAAGTCCTGGCATGATACATTAAGAGTATATGGAGCCTTGTCATGTCAATTAAGATGCATGATGAATATATCAATGCAATCTAGATCAACAATTAAGGTAACAACAAGTCGAGGAGCAAAGTAAACAATCCTCATTTGGAAGTCTGAGCAAGTCTCCATGAATACAATAACACTAACAACAAGCACTCTAGGGTTTTCAAAGAATCTTCTATATTTTACTCATAGCCTCTTTTTTGTCATAGTGTAAATGTTTACTATCATGATGCCAATAGCTATGCAAAGGTCAATTGGACTTGTATTAGTCATTAGACATGAGAGAGAAATGAGGAAGTTCAAGAGTCACGAGTGTAGGTGAATAATTGCCTCACTTTTATAAATATACCCTCATGCCTCATTTGAAAAGGGGGGGACTTTTAGCACTTGAGTTGGGGCTAGGATTAGGTAATTGATTTATGCTTGAGATCTAGAGGCACTCAACTCTTGGTAGCTAGTAGGGTGAGTTGTGGTGAGACTAGGGTTTTACTTTGATAAATGCATGAGAAACCCTATTGGCATTATGATACATATGTTGTACTTGATGGAAACCCACTTGTAGCAGAACAACTCACTTGTATATGGTAATTAGATGAATCTATGTAACTAGATGAATCTATAGGAGAGATATCAGATGGGACAGAATGCATGGCAGTTCAAAGGAATCATTTCAGAAGTAATATGGCAAATTACAATGCAACATGTCTATTAAAAAATAACAGGACATTGGTACAGAAGAACAGGAAGATGGAACTTAGGTCTACTAATCAGAATAAAGAAAGTAAAAGGAAAAGGTTGATGTAAAGCAATTTAAGAAGTATATGCAGGTCCACTTAGTCAAAACAACGTATAGACGCTGGTCCATGAAACAAAAAGAGCGTATGCGTATACACACACTCCCATGGAAGGAAAAGTGCGTACGTGTTGGAAAACCAAGGTTTTGGTCTAAGGTATTTGGTCCAAGGTATTTGGTCCGAAGTATTAACCCTAGGTATTTGGTCCAAGGTATTGGTCCTAAGTGGTTTTGGTCCAAGGTATTGACAAAGGGCCTAAAGCTATATAAAGAGGAGAAGATCATAAGGCCAAGTGTGCAAGTGTATGGGTTTCTAAGGAATACTTCTATTTGAAGTATATTTTATGTTGCAGGGGCTATGTTTGTAATTAGATCTGAAATACTTTGTGCACCTTGAATTCAATGTTGGATCAGGTTCATGAGACATAAAATGACTTATTATTGAATGATCTGATATTGGTTGGGCTAGATCTAATTATGTACACCTGTCTTATTCTTTAAATGTCGTGATCTGGGTTTGTCTGAAGTCTGGAAGTGCAGCGAAGTTATGAGTTAATATTTTCATATCTGTACATTGGTTCGTCTCTACAAAAGTGCATGTACACGCAGGTTCTACACTTCAAAATAGCATATACAAAATAAAATCCTCTTTTTCATATCTGACTGATCAATCTAATCAATTTTGTTGTTTTATTGCTATCTCTCAATGAAGTCTTCTTAGATCTGAATGCATAAGGAGTTTGGTATCTGATTGATTGATTGAATAAGTAAGAAGGGTGATCTCTGCTACTGCTTGTGTAAAGTTATGTAAATAGACAGTAGATGGTCAGCACACTGTTAGTTGGTATAGACTTGATTCATAAATTTTATGTTTCATTAGTCTTGAAGGTATACACATGTTTGATTACAGGAAGTATCGTATACACGTAGGTTGGGTTTAGTAAAGTAGCGTATACATTTTGATGCATGATTGTTGAGGTTGCAGTTGGTTCTGAATGATGATGCAGGTTTCTGGGTTTAGCACAATGTTCTGGTGACAATAATCTGATTGTTCCGATTAATTGATTGTTGGTTGATGCAGTTTGAGTTTCAAAGTTCCTGAAGGGTCCAATATGAAAATTTGATGAAACAAGGTCTTCATGTGTATTGTTTTGTACCAGGAGCATCCAGTCTAAAAATTTATGAAACGTGGTCCTTGGTGGAAGAGACAAGGTCGTAGCCTTCTATAGGCCGACGCCTACGTACTAGTAATCACATTGGCTAGCACAAGAGCTAGGGGTTACATCACCCTTCCAGTAGAAGCTGAAAATGAGTGAAGGTTGTAGCCTTCTGCATGTGGGTGCTTGCGTACTGGTATGAGTCTGCACCAGTACAAGATTGTAAACAGATTTTCTTATTAGTAAAATAAGACAGAGACGACAACATCAGGGGGTTTTCACCCACATTGGGTTTCCACCTTAAATCTTGGTGTTCATGTGTGTTGCTTATGTGTGATGGTTTATTCTGTTTTTACTTCTCTGTTTAATAAGTTACTGATGCACTGGTTAAAGATAAACACATGATAAATTGTCTAAATCACAAGTTTTCTGGGTGTACGCTGGTTTCTCTAATCATAGTTGCGTGTACACACTAGTTCACTTTACAGAAGTAGCATCTATAAATCTGTTTGAGAAAAGAAAAATTATTGATTAGATAATACTGATTCAGCCCCCTCTCAGTATTATTTCCAACAAACCCATGTCCCTTTGTTGGAATTTGATAGTTTGCAGAACATGTACTTGTATTTTTAGAAGCAATAGTAATAAGTTCTTCATTTTTGGAATTGATTCTTGTGCTTCTTCATTCTGGTTGTATTGGCTGTCTAGTATCTCCATGGTGTTTGTATGTGTGATTTTATACAAGCAATATGTTATGGACTAGTTTGTAACTATTGCATGTGTGTATTCTTTGAATCTTTGCTTTGTTATTTCACGCCATGCTGGTAACTCATTGTAAACTACTTTGAAATCAACCTTTGGAATGTTCTTCTTCAAGTATGTCAGAGATTGTTTTAGCTCACTAACCTGTCTTGTGGCATGGTTCTTCTTATTGTTTTATTGTTGCATGATTGTATTGTGTTTTGCATGTTGTTAATCTTGAGATGATCTCATCCTTATTGTCTTGGCATTCATTCTTGCCCTCATCCCGACATCCCCGCATTTGACATCCAAGAAAGAAACATTCATGGTGGTGGTTGGCCCCACATACTAGATGGGGCTCGTATCCCAAACAGTGTGAGGTCTAATTGGGACTTCACACCAGGGAGACCCCCTAGCCGTTGGCGGGACATCCAACACTGTCAACATATTTTTGGCACTAAAAGGAAGGCCAAATGACAAGTTGAGCCCTTGGAGACTTTATTTTGACACCATATCTTTAAATGACTCCTTCCCAAATCTTTATCCTAGAGTGTTTTTCTAAGATTCTTAGTCTTGCAGTATTAGAGGAAATACTTCTTCACTTGTCAAAGTATAAGTTTGATGGTGAGGGTGGAATATCTATGTTTGAAAATACAAGTCAATTTATTTAGTTTTGTATTTCTAATGAAGTGTATTGTGAAGATGCAACTCTCAGAATTTTCATCCTTACGCTTGAAGGTTGCGTCAAGTAATGGTACCATACATTGCCAGCTGCATCCATCCATTCTTTCGAGCAGTTCGTCAAGGAACTCCATCATGCATTCAACAAGTATGATTTTAAAATTTTGTTTAAAAGCTTTCGATGAGCTTAGATGGAAACCACATGAATCATTTGAGGATTTTGCTGATAGATTTTATCATCTTTGTTGTCAATTTCTTGAGATAGATGTGGATTAGACATATTTGAATGTGAAATTTCAATGTTTGGTTTGCATTTCTCTACAACAATTCGAATATAAAACAAATCCTAATTCTGATGATCATCTGCAAGTTACAAATTGGCCAAATCTTATCCCTAATATTGTCTTTCCCATTTTTGTGAGTTAGGAAAAGTCTCAAGCCTCTAAGGAGGAAGTTACTTCCTGTGAAATTTCATATCCTCCTTCAACTTCATTACGTAATGAAATTTATATCTTTAGCCTTCTAGGTGATGAAGAGTATTTACATAAAAATGAATCAAGTTGTCTCAATTTCGACGCTGTTGTACATCCTATTGAAATTGGACAGCCTAAGGATCAAGTTGAAATAACATCTCTCCCTGTTGATAAGATTCAACTTGAACCTATTAAGCATATGCCTGAATCTCCTCATGTTATGCTTTGTCATTCACCTGCTTTCAATGACCTAAGGCTTTTCTCAGATAATACTCACTGTATAATCACAAAGCATAATACATGAATTGATCATTCGATACTAAATCAAAATCTTGAATCAAATCTGATTGAAAGTGATCCTTTACATTCCCCATCATTCATGATTCTAGCACATAAATATATACTGGATGGCAATGGACCTACAATTCATTCCCTAAAGCCTAACATGCATGTTGATCCATTGTTTTTTGAAGATGACACAAATGTATAGGGTTTGAGTTATGAACTAGACTTGGTTTAAAGCGATGTATCTTCTTCTGAATCTTTTCATCTGCTATGCCTTGATTTATTTGATGAATCAACGACACCAATGGTTTATCCAAACCCTTATGATTTTTATCCTACTGGTTCAAACTGCAATCAAGTACTTAATAGTGTTGTCCCACAATCGGAAGATGGAGATATGGAATCCCTTGTTCATGACCTTTTCAATGTTCAATATTTGATAGGTGAAGAGGCAAATTTTGCATTTCGAAAAACTCATGAAAGCCTAGTGGTTGATTCATCATCATTCTTAATCCTTGAAGAGTCTCATGTGTCAAATGCCCAATCTGGCCAAATCAATGTATTTGATGACTACCCAATCAATAATGTATTCACTGATACTGATAATGATAGTTGTCCACGTTCACTTGTTGACTTTACTAAGCCACCAATATTTGATGATCAACCTTCTGAAGGTTCAAGGACTCATTAGGAAGTTGAGGCACTTCAAATTCTGTTAATGGTTATGTTAGGTTCTCACAACCCCGATGAGGTCCCTAAACCAACTCAAATTAGGGTTTCCTCTCACAATTCCTCTCTAAGCAACATCTCACGTAGTGAAAATTCATTTTTGAAATATCCTAAGATGCATCTCTCCTTATACTTTGATTTGTTTGTTGAAGAGATTACACCAACCATTGTTTCAAATCCTTCCGATTCTCACCTAGCTAGTGTAAATTGTCATCAGGTATAAGATGGTGTTGTCTTGCATTCCATTGTATGCTAGCAAGGAAACAAAATTACCCAGTTCTTTCATGTGACTCATCTGGTGGATTCATCTACGTCTTGCCAATCAGAACAATATTACCAGTTGAATAACCAACCCATCAGTACTACAACATCTGGCCCAAACAACAACATTTTCACTAATGATTTTCCTATCAGAATTGATGATGAAAACGTGCATTCATCTTTTGATTTTAGGACGGTGAGGCACTTCTTCTCTCACCAATGGTTATGTCAGGTCCTCACGTATTTGATAAATTCATGAACAAACTGAAATTAGGGTTTCTGAAATTAGATTTTTGTGCTAGGGTCCCTTCATTTCTCAGTGGCACCTAATTGAGGCCCAACTTTGGAAATTTTTTAGAGTTATCAAGTTGAGCATCTTGAATTTCATGATAGGATTTTTGTTTGGCTTGAAGAACCTTATTTTGCTAATCCCTTTGCAAGCAAGCGACATCTTGCCTCTCTTGTGCTGAATTTAGGGTTAAGAAAAAATGAATTCATGTCGTGGAGAATTTCTTAGGGTTTTCAAGTTTATCATTTTGTTTGCCAGGATAGGGTTGTAGCTTGGTTGGAACAATATTTCTGGCACATTTTCCTGCCAGTAGGCATGACCTTCTTGCTCTTGTGCATGTTTTTCAGGTAAACACTTTTGTTTTTTGCATGATACTTTTTATTGGTTCTAATCATCACGCTCTTTGTCTTTGTAGGTCAGGAAGTTCTATAGTGGTTGCACTGTGTTACACAACATTTTGTCACTGTCCCTGTACTCCCCGTTCCATGTTCCAGGAGGACCTCTACAGTGAACCCTACAGGCTTTCCCTTCATGAATAAACTCCCATTATGTCCCTCTTCACGAGCAGAACAATTCCCTTTTGCATCATTTCCCAAAAATCTTCCTTTTTTCCCAGTTTACAAGACTGGCGCTACTGACCCATGTCCTCCTCGCACCGATATGAAGGTATTGCAACTGTCCCTAGTGCCGACCGGAGCGACTGAGCCTTTTTCCATTCACGCTGATCCTCTTTTGGAAAGTTTTTTAAATAAGGAGCCGAAGCTTCCAGCTCTAGAAACTTCGTAACAAAAGTCTGGTAAATGGTTAGGCCGAACGGGGTCGAGGGGGTCAGTTTGGGCTCCTTTCCCCTATTAGGATGGAACTACCTCAAGATATAAGAAATTATCCCATGATAAGAGGAACCATCTCCCTTCCATCCATGCTATATAAGCCTCCCTTTTTCCCAAGCACAAGTTAGTTCTAATTAGGCTTTGGTTGAAGTTTTGATTTTAGAGTAATCAACAAGTTATTCATAGTTGTAGCTCTCTAGTTGTGTGTGAGGGAGAAGTGTGAATTTGGTTTAGTGTGAAGACTAAAGGGAAGAGCCTTAAAAATACCATTGTTGAGGCCATCATGGAATGCTAATGGAAGTGTGTGGGAACCCAGATTTGTCGGAGGAGAACATCAACATCAAGACAACGGTTGTAATCTCTTCTTGATTTAATATATATGAAACTATCGATTGATTTCCTACATAATATGTCATCTCACATGTTTATGGCTTAATGTTTCTTGAATTGTTAAGTAGGTTGAATACAATTTGTCTATTATCATGGTTGTTGTTTGATGTTGTTTACTTGTTTCAGGTGCTCGAAGAAGGAAATGGGAGATAGCTGGAGTGAGGAAGCAAGGTCATCACCAAACAGGATAAGCATACTAAGAGGTAGGCCCTCTTAATTGGTTCTAACCTAAGGAAATCTTCCATAGAATGTCTTTTTTGTGGCTAGACCTACTCTTGGGCTAGAGGAATTGTTTGTGTCCGCACTTAGAATTTTACTTCACCACAAATTGGCGACTCTGCTGGGGAGACAAATCCTTCTGTTTGCTTGCTTGAAATTTCATGGTTTTGTGTGAACTTTTCTAGTTTCGCCATTTCCCTTTAGTTCTGTCTGCTTTTCTTTGTTTACTGCTCTGGGTCTGAAATTCACAGTAGCAAGTCTGGTCTCAGCCTTTGAATTTTTTTATTTTTTTCTTTGCATCCTCGCTCAGCGCACTTATTTCGCTAACAGTCACGCCGACCAGTGCGATATGCTCAGAAATAGTCACGTCGACCCCCTTCTGGCACTTGTTGTCAGTTAGGCAGTCGCGCCGATGCCTGTAGGTGAAGATTAGGGTTCACCCCAGATCTTGGCTAGTGTGTCTTCCTCTCTTGATTTCTGCCTTGTGGCTCGTTTAGACTATGTTCTCCCTGACTGGAAAGCTACATTTTACTTGGTTTATTTGCTTGTTAACTTGCCTTCTTTTTGCTTGATTTCTTGGGTCCTTGGATCGTTTGTGGCCTTAGGGAATATAGGTTGTCATCCATTCAGCTGATTGTGAATTCAGTGAGTCAAGTTGTTGGTGAATTTACTCCTGGCATTTCATTTGCGATCCTTTTTATTGCTTTGGTATCCATTACACAAGTTTGAAAAATTTCGTTTTCTTGTCTAAATGTCTCTTTTCTGGCATAGATCACATTGCTTGTCTTGTTTTTGGTAGAATCATTGCGTCATTAGTTTGAAAGAGGTTCTATTTTTGTGTTTTCAGTTTGCTTGAGAATCGATTGTCTCGAAAACTTTTTCATTAAAGTGATTTATGAGAAATTCATTTTTTCATTTCATGAAAAGTACATAACTCTGGTTGTTGCATCGATATGTTACGTTAGTTAGTACCATTGAAGACCAAGAGTTTCATTTGCATTTGAAAAGAAAAAAAATTCTCTTTACTTCTCAAAGCACTGTTTGGAGTGTACTTCTTAGGAAACTTAGAATTGGAAAGATCTTTTTCATTAATTTATTTTTCAAAAGGTGAAGTAGTGAAAAAACATTTCCATTTGATTGTGTTCTCTACACTCTCTACTGTAGAGAATTCATCAAATTGAAAGGGTCTTGTCTCATTTAGCTGCATTTAGGACGTTTCAAGTCACATCGCTAAGGCCTGAAAACCGAGACATAATTCAAGATAAAATTTAAAATGAACTCAATTAACCTAAGGTGCATTTGAAACCTAGTGATACATATAGAACGTCTAGGCTAGAGACATGCTTCGGTATCTTTAAACCTAGCAACTGTTGTTAGCTTCGACACAAGACAACGCTAGTATGGACTTATGCTCCCCGTACCATCGAGTATATAAAGGGAGACCCCTCTAGGCTGCAATCCTTTATCCATAGGAAGCCGAGTCTGCTGCCTTGCAAACATGATACACCGAACACAACATTCGGGGAGATTGCTTGCCCGTACTTCTCGGTTCACCGGGAGGTATTCTGCAGTTCACGGTTGCCTGGTAATCCTTTTTACCTAGATCATCCAGAGTAGTCATTTGATCTTTTTGACTCATTAAACTTAAAATATCATTTGAGTGCTTATCCTTTCGAGCTCGTTTCAAATCGAAAGTGATAGAGTCATCTTTGCTTCTTTCTCAACTCTTAAAACATGAAAGAGCATCAGTTTATATATGCATCTTAAAAAATTGTTGCCCACGATCTTATAACATCCAGTTAGTCTTTTCTAGACCAAATCATGATTATTCCTTAAATTACATTTTAAAGCCTTGAAATTTATCTCTCTTTTCCTGTTAACTGAGATGAGGTCATCGTGGCTGAACCATCTGGTTCACCTAGTTCCTCTTCCTCTCCT
The DNA here is from genome assembly GCA_031772625.1 of Pinus tabuliformis. Classification (NCBI taxonomy): domain Eukaryota; kingdom Viridiplantae; phylum Streptophyta; class Pinopsida; order Pinales; family Pinaceae; genus Pinus; species Pinus tabuliformis. The sequence continues at coordinate 1,831,706,672 of CM062816.1, read as the reverse complement.
CTGTCTGAAAGATTGTCTGAGGAGCCTTTTCCTGAATTACCAGAGTCACTTGAGGACCAAGGTGTTGAACTCGGAATTGTTCTGAGCATTCAACCTTTCTCATCTCGTCCTCCACCTACTTCAAATACTGGGTCACCTTCTGATATTGACCCGGAATCTCCAGACAATCTCGTCTAGACTCGCGAGAGTTCGTCGACTACTGAAGGTCAGCTTGGACTGGTTATATATCCTCTGAATCCTTTATTCGACCTTGTTGTGATATCACTGCAGCGTCTTTACGATCAACCAAGTTTTCCTTTGGAATTATCCCCTCGTACATCTTTGGTCATTCATCGTCGCTTGTTTCCACCCATGGAACTCGAAGGCGAAGCTCCAGTTACCTCTCCGGATCAATCAAAAGTTTCTACTCCACACACTGTCGAAGAGGAAGAGCATCAATTTTCTCCTGAAGGTTTCCCCTACACGAGGAGCATTCCCATCGGTGTGTATCAGTATTTTCCACCTAATTATGTGACTTTAGCACAGTTGGTCTCAGGTACACCTAGTGCCTCATCACTTTATCACAACCCTGTTTGGGCGTCTGGTGCTATGCCTACCACAGGTTTGTTCATTCAGAACCTGACCTCCCAACAACCAGTAATTTCTGTAGTTACTTCAATCCCTGTGCAACCCACTGTTCCGAACCCTCTTGTCTCGTCCGTCCAAGTCACTCATCCGGTTCAATCGACGGTTTCGCATCATGTTTCTATTAATTCTTCGGTCCCTCCGGTCAGTGCACGGGTTGTGCCACCACCTGGGGGGAAGAATCCGAATGTGTCTATGGCGTCAGGTACAACTAATGTGAGTAGCTCACATGCTCACATGGTTGGGATGAACCAACCTTCTTCTAGTGCTATCCAAAACCATGCTAGTCCTGCTGGATTGAGAAATGTCCAGTACCAATAGGTCCAAAATCCCATTGGTCCGTTTGGGTCAAGCAATTTTCAGTATCAACAACCCTATGAGGCTCAGGTTCAGTACCAAGTTCCTTATGTTCCATATGGTTCCCAAGGAATGGTCAATCCACCTTACATCCTTTAGCCTGGACAGTATGTTCAGCCTAGTCCGTCCACTTTTCCAGGTGGCTATGGCCAGATACAGTTCGAAATTTTTTAAGGTCTTGATCCGGAAACTGTTCAAGTACCCTTGTAGTAGCAAGGATAGCCTCTGTAGCAACAAGGGCAACCTTCATTGCAACAAGGCTGTTCAGACAACAGTAGGGGCAGATGATGCCGTAGTAAGGACAACTACAACAACCATAGGGGAAATCATCACAACAGTTGCAGCAAACCATGCAGTTGCAGATGCAGTATGCTCAACAAACCTCCCAGCCTATGTCTTCACAAGGCCAACCTCTGCAGCCGCAGGGACAACCTTTGCAGCCGCAAGGTCAACCCTTGCAGTAGCAGAGCCAACCCGAGCAGCAACAACCCTTATATACATATCAACAGGGTCAACCCTTGCAAGGACAAGGTCAGGGTCAAGTCCTGCAGCAGTAGGCCCAAAATCCTAATGTCCAAGGGACCCACATTCAGAATCCTTTTGTCCAAGGGAAGCAGGTCCAAAATCCTTATGTCCAAGGACAACAAGTGTAGAATCCTTATGTCCAAGGGCAACAAGTCCAAAATCCTCTTGTTCAGGGGCAACAGGTTCAAAACCCATATATTCAGGGATAACAGGTGCAGTATCCACATGTCCAAGGTCTACAGGCTCAACAACCTTTTAACCTGTATGGTGCTTACCAACAATATATGGCGGGATAGTTTCAAGGCTTTTAAGGTCAAAATCCTCCCTACGGGAAAGGTAAACTACAGTGGGGAAAAAATCAAATGCCATATGGACAAATCCTCCACTATGGGGCTAAAATACTTACTAGTAGGGATGGGCTCCTCCGGTTGGACTCACTTATCGACCTCCAATGCCTTTCAATACTCAAATATCATTCTTGCCTACGCTAGAGTTGCCAGATGTGTCTCGACACTTACGAATGATCCAATTCTTCATTTGCCATACTGGCCTCCGGTTTCGTCCAAGATCCCAAGTGATTGTCCGAAGTTTGATGGAAAAGCAAAAGAAGATCCCCAAGCCCATGTGATGACATATCACCTCTGGTGCTCTTCGAATTCCTACATTGATGATTCTATTCATCTTTGTATATTCCAACGAACCCTTACAGGTGCTGCAGCCAAGTGGTACATTGAGCTCCCTCGAAGTACTTATCATGACTTCAACTCTTTAGCCATGGATTTCCTCATGCATTTCCAGCTGTCGGTTCACTATGAAACTGGCACCTATTTGCTTACATTGCTCAAGCAAGATACTGCAACACACATCTTAGATCACATCCATGAATGGGGACGTCGACATTGCCTTATCAAATTCAAGATTGCTGATCAGTTGCTAATCGAATGGTTTACCAAGTCATTCGTCACTCCAATTGCTCCCGATATAGCTATGGGTGGATGCGTTACCGAAGAACAAGCCATTGCTCGTGCCCAATAATTAGATCTCGTTTATTCTCATTTTGGAACTTTGCATGAGTTGTTACCCGATGCTCCGAGGCCATCATCCAATCCAACAGCATCGAAGTCATAGGCTACACCTCCTGTTGATGGAGTAATTGGTTCAGCGTCTCAGACCCCTATGAAATCTTCTTCTAAACGGAAGTTGGTCTCAAACATTGCTTCCAATAGTCCCTCCTAGAATTCACCTGACCCTGGTAAAACCTCTGAGGTCCACGCTGTTCAGTCTACCACAGTAGACAAATCCTCGAAAGATAAGAAGAAAGGCAAAGGCAAGGGTAAAGCCAATGCCCCAAAACAGGGTCCTCCTAAGTCGTCTGCTGGTGATTCTTCACAATGGAAGCCTAAGTATTCATGCCTCATTTGTGAGGAGGATCACTATACTAAGGATTTTCCTCGATGATCCGAAGTTAGTCGCTTGCTCAAAGGGACCCCAGCTGTCCTGAAAGAGTCGTTTCCATCTCAGCAGACTCAAATGGTAGACCAACCTCAATCGTTTGCTTCCTTAGGATCATAAGTGTTCATGATGAGTATGCCAATTAATGTGGCTACTAGATCAAAATATTATCAAACTCCTGCTCCGACATTCGGGAAAGAGAAAGAGGCCACCCCTTCTTCTTCTGCCCCGCCGAGTTTTGGTCCTCTCCATATCGAGCGACCTAACCCTGATTCCGCTATTCAACCACCTTCTCGAGGTGTGCTAAGGAATTCCTCGTACAATCCCAACGCTCGAGCCGCTCAGCACTATAATATTGTTGAGGATTTGGCTCAGGCGCCATCAGCTATGTCTGCTCTCGAGGTACTCCAAAGTTGTCCGTCTCAGCAGAAATCATTACTGTCGGCTATTGGAGGTATTGATCCTACTGATTCTAATTTGATATGTTTTGATCTAGAGAACCACATTCCACGACTCCCTCATCAGATTGCCTTTCTCATTTAGGTAATCATCAATGAGAAAACCATTCATAGGACCATCATTGATGAAGGTGCTTCTACCTGCATCATGTCAGTTGCTTGCTGGAAGGCACTTGGTTCTCCTACTTTGAACCAGTCCCCTAACACTTTGGAAGCTTTCGATGGGCGCGATTCACAACCATTCGGTGTCTTACCCAACCTTGTCATTACTTTGGAGGGAAAGACAATACACTTCAAGATGGAGATTGTTGATGCTAATCTCAATTATAATCTTCTACTCGGATGAAGTTTGACCCAAGCCATGCATGTTGTAGCCTCCTCCTTGTCTCGCATGATTCGTTTTCCCCATCAAGGGAAGATAATCACAGTCGACCAACTGTCCTTCTTTGCCTCTTCCTCTTTAAATGGCAATGTTTCGTATGTTAAGCATACTGGTGCTCCTTATGAGAGTGTGGGGGCAGGACCTTTTAAAGATTCTTCTTTGATTGGATTTTTTCCGCTCCCACCTCCTCATGTTGCCTCTGTCAACATGATCTTGGTCAAATCTGATCCTTGGGTCATACCTTCACCAGATCTTGTTGATACTTGGGGTGAGGTTATGCCACTTAGTCCTGCTGAAATCAATTATGTGGAGATTGTTTCGGCCTCAAGTTCCATATCCTCTAATTTTCTTGTTTCGAGGACATCTCTTGATACGTATTCTCAATCCTCGTGGCTTGGTGCTTCAGAATCTCCTAATCCCTTAGCCGAGACTTTTCTTGTTGACGAGAGTATCATGGAAGTAATGTCTTTGGAGGAACCACCTTGGAACGATACTCATCATCGTTCCTCGTTCCTGCCTAGCCTGGCGGTCATGTCTACTTGTCTCGAAGAGTTCTCTTCTCAGTTCCCTTCCCTACCGCTTCAGGTGCCAATCATGACTCATGAAGTATGGTCGGAAGGAAATTTGGGTAACATTACCCAAACGATGCCAATTGATATTTCTGTCAAGCCTGGTGTCGTTGAAAATGTCCATATCAGGTAACTTGTTCTCCAAATGAGATCAAGCTCTATACTCGTCTGTTCCAAGAGTTCTGTGATGTGTTTACGTGGTCATATGAGGAAATGCCTAACATTGATCCTAACATCGTCGTGCATGAAATACCGACTTATCCTCACGCAATCCCTGTTTGTCAATGGCTCTGCCTAGTGCACCGTAGGAAAGCAGCAACTGTCAAGGGTGAAGTTGAAAAACTTCTCAAAGTTGGATTTATTTATCCGATCCCTCTTAGAGATTGGGTGTCAAATATTGTATCGGTGGTGAAGAAACAAGGCACAATCCGTGTTTACGTCGATTACCGTGATCTCAATCGTGCCTGTCCAAAGGATAACTATCCCACTCCCTTCATTGATCAGATCATTGATGAATGTGTTGGGAGCAAAATTTTTTCCTTTATGGACGGTTTTTTGGTTTATAACCAAATTAACATTACACTGGCAGATGAAGAAAAGACAATTTTTATCTGTCCATGGGGTATTTTTGCGTACAAAAAGCTCCCTTTTGGCCTAAAGAATGTTGGGGCTACATTTTAGTGGGCGATGTCCTATGTGTTTCATGACATTCAAAACATTTTTCAACCTTACTTGGATGACCTTCCTGCTCATTATCGTAAGCACCATCATCACCCTGATCATATTTGACAATTTTTTCTTCACTGTAGACACTATAACATTCGGTTGAATTCGCATAAATGATTTTTCTGCGTCGAATTCGGACGACTCCTCGACTTTATTATCTCTAAGGAAGGCATTCCCCTTGATCCTCTTAAAGTCAAGGCCATTATTAATTTTCCCCCTCCATATTCGTTGCACGAACTGCAGAGCCTGCAGGGAAAAGAAAATTTCCTCCATCGTTTCGTACCCAATTATGCTGAGCTAGTTTCAGGGTTTACCCGATCGCTAAAGCAAGGAACGCCCTTTGTTTGGGATGGGATTGCCCAAAAGTATTTCGATGACCTTAAGGCTATTCTCATAAATGCTCATTTGTTGCATCCCGGGATTATCATCGCGGTGGCTTCCTTTATCTAGCTGCAACCTCTAGTACCATTGCTATGGTGTTGGTACAAGATGATGACGAAGGCAATGAACACGTTATTTACTACCTTAGTCACAATCTCCTTGACACTAAGACACGTTATGCTCATGTCGAGAAGTTGGCTTTGGCTGTCGTACAGGTTGTTCAGTGTTTTCGGCACTACATTCTCTTACGCACTACCACTATGATTTTTGAATGCAACCCCATGACCTACATCCTGACTCGTTAGTTACTGGGGGAAAGTATTCTAAATGGATTTTCATCCTTCAAGAATTCGATTTGGTGTTTACTACTGCCAAATCTAAGAAATCACTAGTTTTTGCCGAGTTGATTTTCTCCCTTCTACATCTCTCCCCGCTGGTGTAGATGACCAGCTCCTAGATGAGACTCTTTTCATGATTAGCACCCTTGACCCATGGTACGGTGATATCATCATGTATCTCCAAATGTCCACATTTCGGTCTGCATTGAATAAGGATGATTGCCGATGCATTCGGCATCAATCCCAACCCTACCGTATTATTGGAGATACTTTATACCGTGTTGGTGTCGATTCAGTTCTTCGTCGATGTCTTACTCTCGAGGAGGCTGAGAGAGTTCTCAATGATTACCATTCTGGGGCATGTGGCGGTCATATGTCTGGATATGCTACCGCTCAAAAAATCCTTCGCACTGGTTATTTCTGGCCATCCATCTTTAAGGATTGCATCCTTGTTGTTTGTAAGTGTCATGAATGCCAAATTTACCAGCACAAGATGCGAGCCCCGCCCGCTCACCTACACCCCGTCATTATTGTTGGTCCTTTTTCCAAATGGGGCATTGACTATATGACATGTAACCCTTGTTCGGTCGGGGGGCATGGTTATATTATTGTTGTTGTAGCTTATTTCACCAAATGGGCCAAAGCAATACCTACATGCTCTATAGACGGTAAAACGATAGCTCAATTTTTATTCAATCACGTTATTTCCAAGTTTAGCGTACGTCAAACCATTGTCACCGACCATGGCTCCCATTTCCGAGATTACATGATGGCTGAGCTGACCTCTACGTTGGGTTTACGCCACGATGGCTCAACCTTGTATTACCCTCAGGCCAATGGTCAAGTTGAAGCTATGAACAAAGTTTTGGTTACAATGCTTCAACATACTATTGGGATGCATAAGTCAAATTGGCATCTCATGCTCTTTTCAGCTCTGTGGGCTTACCGAACCTCGACCAAGGACGCAACTGGTTTCACACCATTCTAGCTAGTCTACGATCTGGAAGCAACGTTACCGATTGAGTGTGAAATCCCTTCACTCAAGCTAGCTGTCGAACTTCTCCCCGAAACCTCACCTCAAGAAGAACACCTCTTGTATTTAGAATGGCTGGATGAGACTCGTCGTCTTGCTGCTTTGGTCATAGAAGCACAAAAGAAGCGAGTCAAGTCCCATTTTGATCAGTCAATTTCCCCTCGCGCGTTTTCTGAGGGTGACTTGGTTTTACTATATGATCAAGGTAATGATAAGCTAGGGGCAGGCAAGTTCGAATGCATGTGGCATGAATAAAAGGAGGGAAAATTAATTATTTTTTACCATTTACCATTTTACCTTTGTGTGAAAAACGTTTTACCCACTTGTGCCCTAATTTTTTAGGAGCAGATCGCGGGAGATCCGGGAGGTCATTCGTCAAGCCATCAGTTGCATTAAGAGCCAAGCCCTTAAGCTCCATTTCCATACTGTTTATTCCCGTTTTTATCCATTTTTTGGATTTCTAAGGGAGGTTTTGGCAAAAAAAATCACCCTCGGTCGATGCGATTTCCGGGCATGGAATCACACCAGCTGGGGGTTGCTAAAACTACCAACCGCGTTGTCCGCGCAACTGTTTTTAAAACAAGTGTGTGGCACTTTGAACAAAGAAAAAAACAAAATTTCTCTTAAATCCATGGTTTGAATCCAAATTTCAGCTGCCAAAAATGATTATTGACTTGAATACATGGTTTTTGCAAGAAAGAATCGTCGAAAATGGTGGATTGGAAAGAACGTGAGCATGAAGATGTGGACACCCAAGCAATGGCTGATCTAAATTGCTTGGATGCCTTGAGGAACTGTGGGCTCCTCAAGTTCTTTCTCACACCAAGGATGCAGGCTCAACCTGAGCTGCTTCGATACCTGATTAGTCTCTGGGACATAAATCGAGAATTTTTTATCATTGGTGACCAGGAGCTGGAGTTGGAGACTTCAGATATTTATTTCATCACAGGACTGTCCCGGAACCAGTGAACCTATATGAGGAGGAGATAGCGAGGAACCTCGAGGGGTTAAATCATGGGATCCCAGAGTATGCCCGGGTGGGAGACATCCCAGGCAAGTACTAGAGGCATACAGTGGGGGTATCTGATTGGATTCGCTGATTGTTGACTCGTGTAGCACGAGCAGTTACATGTTACCATGATCACCATGTTGATTAGTTCCTAGGTCCAACATTTGCATCTTTTAGGCCTACATGCCACATATATATGAGGCCTGCGAGTCGCGGATGTTATTTGAACACACATATTATTTTTTTGGGGTTATATATATATATATATATTTTGTATTTTCTTGCTTACTATGGTACAAATGATTTGTTTTAGTTTTTCACATGTTTCGTAAATGTCTATCCAACACATAATTAGCTAATGCATCTATCAATGTATTCATGTGTCTGGGAATATGATGATATGTAATGTAATCAAAATTTCTCTCCAGTAGACGAATACGTAGATACATTCTCAATATCTGAGGGTTTCTAACGGAATATTGCCTGTTGAGTTGAAGGACAACAAGCTGTGAATCCAGGTTGACAACCAATTCCCGAATGTCAAGAGCAATGGCTTCTGACAACAATTTGATAACTGTGTTGTATTTAGCAATGTTATTAGTTGTACGACCTAAACAAATACCTTGAAGATCAATCAACTCACCATGAGGGTCATAAATGGCCCATGCCGTGGAGGATAGATTTTGGGTACTACGGCAAGCACCATCAGCGAAACCGATGTGAGGAGTCACAGACATCTGCAAGCAGGGAAAAAACATAGTAAACATGAAAGTTGTTTGAAAGCTAACACACCAAACCACACTGCACAAAAATGAATGACACACTAATGTACACAAGTAACCATGCAAGATGACCTAATCATAGTACTTTTTGAGATAAAGCCTATTTTGGGGCTTGTTTAAAGGATTGTCTCCATAATCAATTAGCTCATAGGCCCCTTTTCACAACAAACGTTTAACCATGTAGTTTCATGAAATATTAGGGTTTTTAAGTATTTTTGACCTATTTTGCCTCAAGAATTGGATAATGAATTTTACCTTTTACGCAACGATAGGTGATGGATGTTCGATGATGGTACTGGAGTCACGTTTCAGCTCTTTTCTCGACTCGTAAAAATCATATGAAAATATTGCCGAGTATTTTTCCCTTTTGACTCGTTAAAGAGAATAAAATGGGGGTCCACTTTCAAGCTCTTTTCAGACCCTTTAAACACGAAAATATTGTCGAGCTCTTGTTGTTTTGAACTCGTTAACAGATGCGAAACTTCGTGTACCCATTATACGTTTACCCCTTTTTTGGGCTGGGATGCACTATTTACGAAAAAGGTACTCCTTGATTGAAATGGTGAAGCAGTTCTCTCGAGTATCGTTTTCTACCTTTTCGAGCTCGAGAGACACAAATGTATGAAAAGGGACCATGTGGAGTTTTCTTTTCCGTGTATTTTTCAAACTCTCTAAACATGGAAAAGATACCGAGTTACACCTTTATCAGACTCGTTAAAATATTAAATGGCATCGGATTTGTCACCATGACGAACATGAGCTTCTCCTTCCTAGGGCTCATTAGACTTACTAGGTTGGATCCATCTGAAGGATGGACTTACAGTGCAAGCATATGTTATCCCCTTCAAGCTTGCGATCAAAAAATAATTGGGGTACCTGCCAGAAATGGTGGGGGAAATTTGGAAATTCAATCGGCCGTGTCGACAGCTCACTCTTGAACATGACACTTTCTGTTTTGTGTCGGGTTGGGATATCCTCCTCTTCATCATTGACCTAATGGGTGGGGCCGTTCATTTTTTCCTTCCATTTAATCTTTGCCACATCATCATGACCATCGATCCTATGGGTCCAAAAGTTGCCAAACTTCAGAATCGTGTCGCCAATATGTTCACGAGTTAGTCCCTCTATAGTTACACTTACCCCTGATTCTCTATATCATCCAAAATCATTTTGCCTCCATTTGTCTCATGTCGATGATGTGGGATACATCACGGCCCTCCTTCAACACGATCACTTCCTGTCAACTTCAGCTCCTTATCCAGGGGGTTGACCGAGAGACTCCCTTCCAATACCGTAGAGCTCACATGCCCTAATGTCAAGTTATTCGCACTCGATGACAAGTTCACATCATTGGCTTTCAATTGGGTGATTTCACGGGTGTTCGACTTCAGTTCCTTTATTCACATTCCGTGAATTGCGCTGATAGTACCTTGAGGACCATTTTCATTATTGGTGGTTTCTCTCACACTTGTTAACAATTCACATCATCGGTTGTTAATCAAGCGATTTTCTAGCATGTTCGACGTCAACTCATCTATTCACATGTTAGACTTTGTACTTTGATCGGGTCGTGTTGGAGCGCAAGACCCTGGGATCAAATTACCAAAGTCCAGGTTGCAAGGAAGTGTGACATGATTGTGCTGATATGCATGTCTCTTTCAGATGGGTGGCTGTGAGCATACCATGAATTATCATATGTGATCCTTCTCATTATTGGATGGTTGCGACCATACCTTGGTTTCGATATGATCCTCTTTATCGGATGGATGTGCCCATACCTGGATCCATTTACATGATCATTCTCTGGATGGTTGCGTCCATGCCGCGATTCATGTATCATTTGACAAAGTTTTCAGTGATGTATATGTATCTGTACTTGCTTGCAGGTTTTCTAACGGTAGACTCTGGTTCCCTGCACCGATTCATAAAGAATTTCACCCCTCACTCTAGTTCGGCTTTCACGCTTTAGGGGGCATCTGTTACACAACATTTTGTCACTATCCCTGTACTCCCCGTTCCATGATCCTGGAGGACCTCTACAATGAACCCTACATGCTTTCCCTTCATGAAGAAACTCCCATTATGTCCCTCTTCATGAGCAGAACAATTCCCTTTTGCATCATTTCCCAAAAATCTTCTGTTTTTCCCAGTTTACAAGACCGGCGCTAATGACCCATGTTCTCCTCGTGCCGATATGCAGGGATTACAACTGTCCCTAGCACCGACTGAAGCGACTGAGCCTTTTTCCAGTCATGCTGATCCTATTTTGGAAAGTTTTTTAAATAAGGAGCTGAAGCTTCCAGCTCTAGAAGCTTCGTAATGGAAGTCTGGTAAATGGTTAGGCTGGATGGAGTCGAGGAGGTCAGTTTGGGCTCCTTTCCCCTATTAGGATGGAACTACCTCAAGAGATAAGACCTTCTCCCATGAGAAGAGGAACCATCTCCCTTCCATCCATGCTATATAAACCTCCCTTTTTCCCAAGCACAAGTTAGTTCTAATTAGGCTTTGGTTGAAGTTTTGATTTTGGAGTAATCAACAAGTTATTCATAGTTGTAGCTCTCTAGTTGTGTGTGAGGGAGAAGTGTGAATTTGGTTTAGTGTGAAGACTAAAGGGAAGAGCCTTAAAACTACCATTGTTGAGGCCATCATGGAATGCTAACAAAAGTGTGTGGGAACCTAGATTTGTCGGAGGAGAACATCAACGTCAAGACAATGGTTGTAATCTCTTCTTGATTTAATATATATGCAACTATCGATTGATTTCCTACATAATATGTCATCTCACATGTTTATGGCTTAATGTTTCTTGACTTGTTAAGTAGGTTGAATAAAATTTGTCTATTATCACGGTTGTTGTTTTTTGTTGTTTACTTGTGTTAGGTGCTCGAAGAAGGAAATGGGAGATAGCTGGAGCGAGGAAGCAAGGTAATCACCAAACCGGATAAGCGTACTAAGAGGTAGGCCCTCTTAATTGGTTATAACCTAAGAAAATCTTCCATAGAATGTCTTGTTTGTGGCTAGAACTGCACTCGGGCTAGAGGAATTGTTTGTGTCCGCACTTAGAATTTTACTTCACCACACACTGAAAGTTTGATTTCACATGACCCGATATCCTCACTGGTTAAATTAGGATTTTAGGTTTATACTAGTTTAGGGTTTGCTAATTACAGTTTTACGTGTTAGAGTTTGGTAATTAGGGTTTACTTGTTATCGTTTGCTAATTAGGGTTTGTTTGTTACATTTCACTATTTAGGGTATATATGTTCCTTATTGCACATTATTGAGTGTCTTGCATGGCATTATGCATTTATCACGCATCTTTCTACATTTCTCTTCATTGCATTGCATCTTCAAGTTTGATATCTGCATAAAAATTACATGGCTCTTATTTCAATTAGCTATTTTTTTTCTCTGCGTTACATTACATTCACATTGCATTATTTTTCTTGTAAGTTTTGTTTGCTGCATTACATCATGCATTTATCATGCGTCTTTCACTATTTGCTCCTTGCATTACATTTTGTTCCTAACATTGCATTAGTCCTCTATGATGCATGAGATTTCACTTTTTTATCCAAGTCGTAGCCTATGCATGCTCCTAACAAACCTTTGATGTCATGATGAGCTTTCTTATGCCTGTTTACACATGCTCAAACCCTAGAAGAAATTATTTAGCCTCCTTGCACATGATGAAACCCTAAAAGAGCTTACTTGGTCACTTTTCCATAATGTTGAAACTCTATCCCTGATGAATGCATTTGGTTGTGATTGCTGCTAAAAAAAGGCTACCGCTCTTACATCTAATTATCAAAATTTCATCCTAAACATTCTTCATGTGAGTCTGACCCATTAACAAGGAAAGTATGAACAAGTTCTCGTGGGGAACCCTAATCAGTGCATTTGACCTATATTTATAACTTGAACATTGTATATGGCATGGTCCTGAATATTTCCTAGTGTGTTTTCACTGCCAACTTGTTAGTTGGAGGTGAGATGTGGAAACATGACATGAGGGAAAACCTAAGTCAAAAGATCTTTTAGTTTTTGAAAACAATGAGCAACCTCTCTTACCCGTAGAATAAGTCGAGATCCCTCATCCTCCTTGGTGAAATAAATACCTAGTAAATTATGCCAACGTGCATAGAAAAATAAAATTGAATAAAAGGGTATAGGATTGAGAAATGATTCCAATGCAGAGAGGTGATGCAAATGACCCTGTCGGGGTATTGAAGAAGCCTGCTAGCAGCAGAGAAACGTTTGTGATTTCTTGAAAATGACTCCGTTGGGGCACTGGACAGGCTTGCTAACAACAGAGCAACACCAGAAACACTTTAAAATTTTGAATACAATACTACCTCTGTTATGTTCTTTGCATCATCATCAAAGACTGGCATGTGTGAGCTTTTGGTTTAGTGTGTAATGATTGATATGACCTAGTTAAGGAGCCAAAGGTAGGGCATATATGTACAAGATCAAGTAATTCAAGGAGTACCCACAGTCCCTATTCAATACTTCCTTGTAACAAGACTCAATATGTTATAGGGACATAGGTAGAGATGCTAGATCCTACAAGTGGTTCGCCAATTGTTGTAGTCGATACAACAACACCCTAAAATTTTCCTATTACAAAATTTTTGGGCATCCCCTCTTACTATCTAAGACATCAAGTGTTTTGTTCATGTTTCAAATTGATGTCCCTTAGCAAGCTCGTTGCCATCAAACTTGTTGGACACCTAATTCTCTATGGGTTGGTGTGGAATGTGAACAGCCATTGGAGTCCAAGAGACCACTTGGAATATGAATCCAAGGGTCACACCATGTACTACAAATGTATATCATGTCAATAATATTTGCAATTCAATGCTTATCTTTCACAATCGATTTTTACATTCCATGTATTTTTAACATGGTATCAGAGCTGCAGGTGTATTCTTGCACTGCCTATTTAGTGTGAGCCACTTGTTTTTGTGGTCTTGTGAGCATTTTTCTATCCCAATATTTTTATTGATTGTGCACTGTTTCTCTTGGTTATTTTTAAATGGAATCATAACACCTTCTGGTCCATATCTGCTCCTATTTCATTGTTGCGCAGAGAAATGCTCCTTCACTCAATGTTATTTGTGCCATTCTTTACCTACCACTCTCTTCCATATAGTGTCTCTTTGATCTTTTTATTAATTATATCCTCTATCCTCTATCCTCTATCCGTTGGTGTATACACTGAGTTGAATGCATATGGTATGGTGCAAGATGTGCATTAAATAACTTTTATATGTGTGCTCCTTGTTGAAGACCGCATGCTTCCCTTTGTGCGTTGAAGACTCTGGTGCGTCTGCGAGGAGTATCAAATTATCGGGGTTCAAAGAAGGCAACGTTCAAAGTCCGTTGGATATCTTCTCATTTTTTGACTCGAATTTCATCCATTACATCTCTGTGTTCCCCATCGTTTTGATGATTGAACTTATCCTCAGCCTCTCTCGTTTCCTTATCAATTTCAAGAATCTCTTCTGCCATTTTTATTCTGTGCCCGTTCAGATCTGCACGGTGCTTGATTGATTTTTGTCGTTGTTCTCTAACTTTCTGTATCTCATGATAGATTTCAGCGAGTTCAGAGTCGAGCCTTTGAACTTTACTCAGATCCACAACATTTTCCATGGAGTTCAAGATATGTATTGTTTTCGCTAGCAGCACAGAGTTCCTCAGCCTTTGTCTCAACCAATAAGTTGTACAACTGTAGTAGAAGATCCATAATCGATTTGGTAAGAATACTGTGAAACTTCCCATGGAACTTAGGCAAAATAGTCTTGAAGAAATCGTCGGGAGATACTGGGCCCGAAGACCGCTTCCAGCATGAAGAGAAATGTGAATGGTAGGAAATGACATTGTTTCCAAATATTTTGTCTTTCTAAATTTGAAGGCCTCTCTTCGAGATTCAAACAAAGGTTCATCTTCCATTTATATGACCTGGGGACTCATCACCCTAAGGTGAATGTCTTGAAGGCTCTCCATAGAGGGAAAAATCAAAGCTAAGCCTCAGTCTAAGCCTGAACCCAAATTCTCGATTTGCTTGCGCAAGCTCACATGACAATGGTTTCTGTTGGGCATATTGTTTTTCTTGGTGTAAATATGTTTGATTTCTTTATGGAAAATGTATTGGAGGCACTAATTCTACAATAGATTTAAACAAAAGGTTGAATGTTGTAGACATTTACACCAAAATTCCACAATTATTCAATTTGTTGTGTACATTTTCATGTGAATTCAACATTGTGGAAAGGAATCTAATTGACCTGAATAAGGGAAGAATGGACACCATTTCACTAATCTGCATTGGAATCGTATGGACCTGTAAAACGAGGCAGCAAGTTTGAGTCACCTGCTTCAACGACTGGCAATTAGCCTGCAGTTGTTTAAATTTATCCAATTTCTTGTTCAAATTCATAATTAAGCTCGAGCTCTGCTACTCTATTCGACATGCATACTTGTTCAGTGAATCAATTCATGTATTTGATGACATTTGCGAGGTGGAGGAAGGTTCCAATCCAGACAATTGTTCCCGGCGAGCAAACTGATAACCAGTCTCCTATTGTTTTGACATCAAAGCACCATATTCTTTGCTTTCACAAAGTGTTTCCCAGGACCTTTCCTCATGAGCAGGCGCAAGTAGTGGTGACCGACCTCGCCAATCACGAGCATCAGGCTCTGCATATCAAATATGAGAATGTGTTGAAGTTTGTGAATTAAAATTTCGATAACAAAACTGCCTTTGCTTATATTTTGAGCAATCTTACATATATGGGTTGTTGTGTCGAAGCTTTATTCCAACATTGTTTTTTGAGTTATTTTGAATCCAACTGCAAACAATTTGTAGGACGGTTTGGTCCTTTTACAAAGACATCACTGCAAATTTTGACAATCTAGAGACAATTATCCAAACCACTCTATTAATTTCTATTTTTTTATCTTACAAAAAGAAGAGCTGCTTCAATACTCTTTTGTTGTAAGTGAAATGACTCTAATTGGTGATGTATTAGGTTTATTAAACACCTTGATACATTCCACTATAGATGAGATGGTAAACATGACCAAGGACAATCTTTTCGACATTAAAATATGTCTACAAAATGCACAAGACAAAATTGATTTTTTGCAGCTTGAATCACATCAACAGCAAGATAAGCTTCAACAGATTTGTAATTCTAAAGTGTTTTCTGCCCAAAACAATCGTCTATTCAAGGATAATCAACAACAAGCAAGTGATGAAATCAGTAAGGTTGACGTTGATTCACATTCAATGTCTAGTGCAACAACAAATTTGCATGCAAAAGTAGAAATTCAGCCTGCACTTCTCAAACCTTGGGAAGAGCTTGTCCTTAACAAGCACAAAACAGGTCTTGGATGTAGAAATTTCTCTATAGATAAACTAGCTCTCATACCATGTAGAAATTCTCACTGTAGATTAACCTGATTATGCAATATACTAAAGAAAAATACTTAATCTACTTCTACAATCAAACTTGCGGAAGCTTAATTGATTTTGAGCAAGATCAAACAGAAGACATATAACAGAGAAGAAGAATCAATCACACATGAAACACAGAAGAATACTCTGGGGAAAGCCTCAGCTAAAAACCCTGCTATCTGTATTATCACATAAGTGGAAATATCTCAAGATTACACAAAGCTTTAGCTCTCACAGCTATCCAGCTCTTAGTACAATCCCTCACTGCTGCTCATAGACAGAATAGACAACACACATGCCTTCTCCTATGTCCTCCAAGCCTCCTATTTCCTTGCGTTGTTTCTCCTGGGTGATCTAGCCGCAACCTGTGTGATTCTCACCTCACACACTGCACTGACCTCTATAGAAACTGTGCAATCCTCAAGGAATGAATTCCTTCTGCATGCAAGAGATTTCCTCATGGGAGTATTCTTGCAACTGATAGTACACTATCGCTGCCTTTAATCTCAACTGGGTCTTTGTCTGAACTGACATGCATGAGTTATTTATGAGAGAATATTCAGTTATCTTGAGAACACTAGTTGCATGCATGCATGCATTAATTGACTGAACTCACAATTAGTTCCTCAAAATGTTTGGAACTAATTTAAATGGATTTAACTCAGTTAACTGAGCTAAATAATTACAACTCAAATACAATTCATCCTTATCTCCTTAATTAAGTGATAACTTCCTCAATCAAAGGAATAACTGTTGCATGACTTCACAAAGACTTCATGTTTGAATTTCCTTAACTAATTAACTCAAGATGAATTAATTTTTTTTTTTTCAAACAGCTGGTGAGACTAAATTCGAATTTTAATCCTCAATTTTAATTCAAGGACAAATTAAAATTGGAATATATCCTGAAATGCTATCTATAGCAATGCTACTTTTATCATTTCTATTTTTAGCATTTCTTGTTGCTATTTTCAACACTCCCTCTCAACAAGAAAGGAATTCAACTCGATCCCGATCCTGAACCTTTGGAATGTTCTGCATACAACACTTCTCTCAAGTGTTGTTGCTCCAGCAACTCCAGAAACAAAAAAAAAAAAAAATCCAACCTGAATTAGAATGATGCCTCTGTCATCAAAGTCTCTGACTATTATTGCCTTTGTCGACTGAAAACTCTGCACCTCTGTGCTCTTCAGTATCTGACTTCTCTAGCCTTTGTCACTTTGATCTCTGACTACATCAATCACATTGATTCCTCCTGTTGCATCCGTGCTGCTGCTGGTCCTTTCTCCCAGCACTGCATCCGCACTGCACCTCCTCTCATCATGTTGCCCACTGCTGCACTGCAATTCAGTTACTGAGAAGTAAGTAATTGATATCCCAACTGACCTCCCTATTGGGCTAGAAACACCCTCTGATGCTGAAGCTCCCTCTGCCATTCGCATCTGTCTCTACCCACTCAACCAGTCCTGCTACTCCTCATTGGGGCTCCCATAGCAAGGTCTAATCAAAGAGGCTGGGTACCTCAAGGATCCTGCCCCTATTTAAGCCTTCTTGGGATTATCACTTCACATCACCCCACCTCACACCTGGAGGTATGGCTGCATGTGATCCTTCTGCTGACTTCTTCAATTGTGGCTCCTCCACAATTGTCTGAGACTCCTTCTGGCGCTGCATGTTGAGAGGTAATGTACTCTCCCTCTCAACCACCAAGTCTCTAACATTTTCCTTGCTCCTCAAGGCTTGCATGCATCTTGAACCTCAAGAGCATACAGGTTCTGTACCCGTGAAACGATCTGTTTCACATGACCTGTGGTGATGTGTCTAAGGAAAACCTTTTCCTTACTAAAGACAACATCGTAGCCTTTGTCCTCCAACATCGCGATCAATACCAAGTTCTTCTTCAGTCCAGGAACATACTTCACATCAGTCAAGGTGATAAAAGTTCCATGCTCCCTCTAAAAAGCAACCGTGCCCACTCCTGAAACACTATACCTTTGAACCGTCACCCATCTCTATGAGTATCTTGAGGTCTTTCTCCTCCAAGGCACTGAATAAACTTTTATCGTTGGTCATGTGGAATGAGGCTCCACTGTCAAGAAAGCAACCACAACCCATCATCGATGACACCATGCATGTGATGAGAGTGAAGTCCATTTCGAACTGAGAGGCCAATGACTCACCTTCAGATCCTTCCGAGGACCCCTTCTTGGATTTCTTCAATGGACAATTAGTTGCATAATTGCCCACCTCATGACAATTAAAGCATCTCAATTTAGATTTTTCAATCTTCTTCCCACCATGAGAAGAACTCGATTTGGAATGGGAAGCCTACCCTTTCCCTTTCCTTGCCTTACTAGCTAAGGCTAGATTTTCTTCATCATCATGTTTAGATGAAGAACCATCTCTAGTGCTCCTCCTGATCTCCTCCTGCATCAAATATGACCACAGTCATTCCCAATCTGGAAGTTTCTCTCTTCCATTCACTGAGTCCCGGTAGCTATGCCAGATTTTAGGAAGACCGAGGAGAGCAAGACTCACCATATCATCATTTGCTGTCGTCACTCCTACACTCCCAAGCTCATCTCTGCAGGTGGTGAGCTTGTTCAGGTATGTAGAAATAGTGTCGCCCTTTACACACTTGATTTTCTGAAGCTTGTCCTTGAGCGCTAGCTTCCTCTGGTCACTGTTGTTCTGATATAGGTCCTTCAATGTATTCCACATCGAAAACAGAGTCTCCTTCCCATGGATACTCTAGACAATATGGTCTCAAACTCCCTCCAGAAGAATCCTTATCTCTCTCTCCACACACTTCTTCCGTTTCGCCAATTCTTGGGCATTAGCTGCTGCTGGCTTGGGGACTTCTTGATCAATGAAATCCTTTAAACTATTGTCTTCTAATACGACTTCCATGTGATCCTTCCATGCTATGTAATTCGAGCTGCCATCCAGGGCATACTCGAGTCTCAAGCCATTGAACACCATTGGTGAACTTTGAGGTGTGATAAGAAATCGATTTTGTACCTGCAATGAAGAACTTCAAACTTCGAACTTTTCCCTTCTCAATATGCTGTTCACAGCTCTGATCAACTTGTCTTCGATACCATGTAGAAATTTCTCTATAGATCATCTAGCTCTGATACCATGTCGAAATTCTCACTATAGATTAGCCCGATTATGCAATGTACTAAATCAAAATACTTAATCTACTTATACAATCAAACTTGCGGAAGCTTAATCGATTTTGAGCAAGATCAAACAAAACACATATAATAGAGAAGAAGAATCAATCACACATGAAACACAGAAGAATACTCTGGGGAAAGCCTCAACTAGAAACCCCGCTATCTGTATTATCATATAAGTGGAAATATGTCAGGATTACACAAAGCTTTAGCTCTCATAGCTATCCAGCTCTCAGTACAATCCCTCACTACTACTCATAGACAAAATAGACAACACATATGCCTTCTCCTCTGTCCTCCAAGCCTCCTATTTCCTTGCGCTGTTTCTCCTGGGTGATCTAGCTGCAACCTGTGTGATTCTCACCTCACACACTACTATGACCTCTATAGAAACTGCACAATCCTCAAGGAATGGATTCCTTCTGCATGCAAGAGATTTCCTCATGGGAATATTCTTGCAACTGATAGTACACTGTCCTTTCCTTTAATCTCAACTGGGTCTTTGTCTGAACTGACATGCATGAGTTTTTTATGAGAGAATATTCAGTTATCTAGAGAACACTAGTTGCATGCATGCATGCATTAACTGACTAAACTCACAATTAGTTCCTCGAACTATTTGGAACTAATTTAAATGGACTTAACTCAGTTAATTGAGCTAACTAATTACAACTCAAATACAACTCATCCTTATCTCCTTAATTAAGGGATAACTTCCTCAATCAAAGGAATAACTGTTGCATGACTTCACAAAGGCTTCATGTTTGAATTTCCTCAACTAATTAACTGAAGATGAATTAATTAATTTTTTTTTTAAAACAACTGGTGAGACTAAATTCGAATTTTAATTCTCAATTTTAATTCAAGGACAAATTAAAATTGGAATATATCTTGAAATGCTATCTATAACAATGCTATTTTTAGCATTTCTTGTTGCTATTTTCAACATTGGATATGACAAGGAATTTTCCTTTCATATTCCAGACTATTCCAAGCCCATTGAATTTCAAAGTGCTGGATTCCTTCATGACAATTCACCTTCACCTATTCCAGATTCCACTCCTCCACATTCACAGCCAAAAGTTGTTAAATGCCAACACTTTGACCGATTTGGCCATATGAAAGATCAATGTTTTGATATTCATCCATGTGATCACTATCATAAAACCACTCATTATTCAAATAGATGCTTCAAAAACAAGCCTCCTGCAAGAGCAAAGATTCATCTTGGGTGGATTGCTTCTTGGCAATGCGCTTCAACAGCCAAGAATATATTTCAGTGGTATGTCAGAACTTGTTCTAGAGTATTGAACAATCTTGCAGTTGAGTTTTCTCCATCATCTCACCTTGTATCTGACAGGGGGGAAGTGATGATCATCTGCAAGATTCAAAGCCACATAAAGCAAGCCTAAGCCACAAACTGCCATACCAGATTCAGAGTTGTAGCCAAAGACAAAGATTCCCCTGAGCATGCCTTCGGTTGATGATCAACCTTAAACCATCTATGCGGGTTTGAGACACCTCTTCAAAAAATTGGGGACACTTCCTATAGCGGAAGACTTCATCTTCTTGCCAGTTTTGGAAGAGTTATAGGAATTGCATTAAGCATTCCAGAGTTGGTAGTCATCCTTAAACTATCACAGGTTGAGACCTCCCTTTTTCAGGTTGAGGTTCTCTCTTTTTATGCGGGGTGATACCTCCCTTTCAAGGTTGCAGGTTTCCCTATTCAAAACATTAGGAGCACTTCCTCTAGCAGAAGACCTCAGCTTCATTCCATATTTGGAAGAGTTACGGGAACTGCACTAAGCGTTCCAATGTTGGTAGTCATTCTTAAACCACCCCCCTTCTACCAACATTTCAGAGAGAACATTCAGCCTAGTGCTTCCATGCATTTTTTGCACCTTTCGTATTATAGGTCTCTTCTTAGACTCATACATACCCCTTCAGATTAAGGGGGGGAATGTTGGACACCTAATCCTCTATGGGTTGGTGTGGAATGTGAACAACTACCGGAGTCCAAGAGACCACTTGGAATATGAATCCAAGGGTCACACCATGTACTATAAATGTATATCATGTCAATAATATATGCAATTCAATGTTTATCTTTCACAATTGTTGTTTACAGTCCATGTATGTTTAACAAAACCCCATCGATGCAACCGCTTACATGATACACACTGCATTTATTCCCAATGTCTCATCACAAACATTGATCTCATTAATTCATTACTGTCTAGGGGTTTTTTTGCCTTAATGATGCAGTCTAAGTATCATGCGATTGTAGTAGGGAAAAGGAACCCTGCCTTGATGGCCATGGGTTCACCCGGATTGCGTTAAGGTTTAGGAGGCATTAATTCATTTCATATTATTTTAAGATTACATATCTTTATGGTACTGTTGATGCCTCTAAAATCATTGCACCAACATTGGGGATAACCACCCGGTCTGACCCTTAATGCAGTTCCTTTTTTGTTTGGGATGGTGGATCCGACTGGATAGTATGGGACCATTTTCCCAATAAAATGTGTTTTGATGAATTGGTGTTTAATATCTATAACAAAAGGATAGATGGTTTGGACAATAAGCTTATGAAAGTATACAAATAGATCTATATATATTTAACCCGGGTAATTCAATATCAATGCGATTTATAATGATTTATGGTAATCAAATGCTAATGAAGATCAATCACTTGGCTACAGAAACTAAAGCATGAATGATGATCACTTTAAAACAAAGTGATATAAAACATATGGCATATCATAATAACATCAATTGTCAGCATATGTGTTTAAGAATATCAATTCCAACTTACTCAAAAGTGATATAATGCAGAGTTGTATGAACATTCACATATAATAAAAATATCGAATCAAAAGACTGTTTTAATTGCATAACATGAAACAAAAAGACATTGATAAAAGTACCATATGTATTTGAATCGTCTTACGAAAGTAACAATCTGGTTCACTCTTCCTATTCTGAAAACTTCAAAAAGATACAGAAATGCAAGTCCTCTTGAAATCCCGTTTACAACAAGTTTGAACCTTGATCCTTATCTTCTACAAAAGTAAATTAAGAAGCGCAGAAGTGATATCCTCTTAAATCTAATTTAGTACAATTTAAGGACCTTTTCTAAAATGACATGAAAGGGAGCCCATGGGGCTTTGGATTGACGGTGAATGGGTGCATTGTTAAGCCACTCTGTGTGATAGGTCACTGGTTCAAATCCCCCATGGGTCTTACCTACCAAAAAAAAAATGACATGGAAGGGTCTTTATAGTAAAAATAAGAACAAATTGTTCATAAAAAGTGTTGGGATTGGTTGGAACAACCTTTCCCAAAATATGGGATTTGATGTTTAAAATAGCATTGCGATAACTTTTGAAAACATGCATTGCATCTATTATTCCTCCTATGGCTTTAACTGACAAATCTTGAGCATAGTTTGGATTTCTGATGGATGACTCATCCTAGCATGCAACTGACGTGCGTACACTGCATCCAAGAGTTTTGGCATCATGCGCTCAGTTGCATCAGCAAGACATTTGATTGTCATTTGTTGGCTATGCGGTTTTACTAAATAGAACCAATGTGTATCCCAATTGAGGCTTTTTAATTTTTTGATTTGCTCCTCTCTGGTATTCAAATCTTGCTTCCATTGTTTTTCCAACACTTTAGCTTTTGGAAGGTTTTCTAGGGAACACTCAAAAATTAAATTGGCGATGTGTAAGTTATCATTTATCAACTCAATGATATTATTCCTCACTACCCTGGCCCTTGAAGTTGCTCTTTCTGCTTTGATCAGCTGTGTCTCCCATTTTGAAAATAATATCTCCTTATGAGATTCTTCAATTACTGGCAATTTAGTAGCCCTTCCCTTTCCTGTGTTTTGCCAAGAGATGTAATCTGTAATTTTGTCATCTGAATCTTCGAATTCCAACCTGGAATTGACCGCTTGATCTATCAGTGTGCTGGTTTTGATATAGAGTGGATGAATGAGAGATATCTTTTGGCAAAGTTGGGTTAGATGTTGAGATAAGAAATTATTTATTTCTAAGGTTTCCTTTATAAACTCTTCAACTTTGGGATTGTCTTTGAATTGCTCCATTGAGAGCTATAGCTGCTTTATTTTCTCATCCTTAGATTTTATCTCTTCATGATGTGCCAGTTTTAGCTATTCGAATTCCTGAGAAAGCTGTTGTCGTCTTTCAATAGCCTGCTGATCAATCCTTTGTTTTTCCACCCTTAACTGTTCTTCAAGTTGTTTAATCTTTTGATCTTTTTCCTTGATCAATTGATTAACTTCGGTTGCTTTATCAATCGTGGCAGTTGTATATGCTCCTGCAAACTGAGATAATTTGGTCAAGTCCTCAGAGGGATTAACTTCTGAGTCTCTCCAAATGACATTCATGGATTCATTTTGAGGAACTGTTGTTGATGCTTGGTCTATCTTTCTCTTTTTCCGTTGCCTTTTGACTACAGCTCTGTGTTTAGGGCTATAAAACACATCCAACGGTGGAATTTCTTCTATGCTTAGTGTAATCTCTGATGAAGGATGCTTAGGGATTATCTCAATTTCTTTTAGAGCTGAGTCCATGCTGGATGGTTTTTCAATCACAGGATCATGAATCATGGGTTGTTGTCTTAAGGGGGATTTTGGTGCGATAACATTTTGGGTATCACTTTGACCTTTGATCTGTTGATCAAACAGTTCCCATTCTTTGATTAATATCGGATCAATGTGGACATCCGTGCCTAATTGTTCACTTGCCTTGTCACTTATCTCGACTGCACCATAAATTTTCTCCATATCCTACGTCGTGCTTTGCTCTATTTGTTGGATGACTGGTGCGATATTCAATAAGTCCAGTGGCACTGTCTGAAGTCTTTGCGTCCTGTATTGGATGAATTGGTCCATTTTTTCTGGTTCCAGCTTGAGTCTTTCCAGGTGACTCACTTGTGTGAATGTCTCTGCTGATGTAAATAAGTCATCGAATTCATCTTTCTCATGGATGAATTGTTTAACCTTTACCTGAGTAGTAAAATTATAAGCAACTTTATTCGGGTCATACTGTCTTTTGGGAATAATAGCTAGGTTCAAACCCCTTATTTTCTCGGCTTCAATTTGGGTATGTTTATAGTCATGCAATGAATAGATGCCACAACGAACAGGAAAGGCAAGCCATAACTGTTTCTTGGCGTCTTTGAGATTTTTTGTAAGCCCTTTTTCAACTGTCTGACAGGCTATTTCCCTAGCCAATAGTTTATCTGGGACATATAGAGGAAGGACATGCGGGTCGGTAATGCTACCAAAAACCCTAATGTATGTGAACAGTTCTTCCCCAAACCAACTACCAATTGAAGTTAAATCAATACTAGCCTCCTCGGACAGCCGAGGGGCTGGTCTATTAAAAATGGCCTGATGAATGGGTAGGATGAAGCCATGACAAATTTTGTAGAAATGCTTCTTATAATGGGTCTTCCACAGGTATTTATGGTAAACATGGATAGGGGTTGGGTCCTGGATAGTCCACTTCCATCCCATTATGGGAAAATTAGAATTGAAACAAATGGTATCGACTATGTAGAAACTCATATAAAATGGGGGAACAACTTGGGTGGACACGTATCTGTTTTTCCTATAATCAAGTATTTGGATGGCCAATTTATCTAATAGGATATTAGCCCAATCCATCACAAAAGAGTTCAATGTTGCTTCTATTAATGGAACCATTTCAATGGAAAACTTAGCAGAATTAGAGCTTCCAAATAGTCTACACATCATTGCGGCAACATAACAATATGGGGATGCTAGAGAGTCCACAGAATACATACTGGATGATTCGTGCTTGTGTTTGTTAGGGAAGTGCCTCCATTGTTTGATGGGGTCTGACTCTATTTGATTTTCCTTTGAGAAAGCTTCAAGGAATGATTTATTGTAGTACTTTTGAGGCTCTGGCAAATGATACATTTTCTTCAAGTCTTCAGGCTTGAAGGATCCAAACATTCTCCCGTCAGTTGTGAAGAGCGTCCTGTCCGTTATATTGATGCTTTCAATTACCCATTTTACCATGTCATTACATGGCAAAATCTTTAGGCGGGCCACTATTTGATGGAGAAAAGAGTCAGCTAAATCACCAAGGGTGTTTTCTGACTCTGTAGGTCCATCAGCTGTTGCATGTCCTTCAGTTACATTTGGCTTTTCCATTTCTAACATATCGTATATGCCTTCCCATGAAATTTTCCCATAGTCTTGACATGTCGTATCCGAGATCAACACAATTTTTTCCGGTCCTTCCGCTACTGCAGGGGAAACTTTCATCTTTCGAGCTTTCTTTGACATTTTGGTTGGCTGCATACTTCCAGATTCAAACTACGAAAATGAAACAGAGGACAGTAATAGGCTAAAACTTTTAGAGCAGCTAAATGCTTGTAAAGATAGTGTTGAAAGAAGTACAGACGAAAATCGGAATAGGAGCATTTGATGTGAAAGATTTCGTATTATAACTTGATATTAACACGAAGGACGAAATCTTGAAGGACCGCAGTCATAACTGTTTTTTAATGTTTTGCCGTAACCAACGATGTGAAACTTTAATGCTCAATGAATAGATCGCATCGTAGGTTTGCAAAGGTCTTATTAGAATGTGTGCCATAAAATTTCTGATTTTGCGATGAGCGATTTCAATATATTGTTTTAATATTTAAAGAGCGATCGCATATCGCAAGTCGGGAGTTATAAGTGTCATGTTCCAAAAGTCTTTTGAATTTCTGTGATTGCGATAAGTGATGACCTAGCATATAGAGTTGGGAAATTCGTTATTTAACTCGTTCGAATCATGTTTTCCCTTTATTATTATTGAACCACTTTATTATATTTTAACATCAGATCGCGCGTCCCCGAGGTGAGTATTACTTGTTTCTGCTGGGGTTGCGATATGCAATTGATGTATATCGCATCGCAAGTTTTCGGGGCTAGCTTCCTTTGGTTTTCAACGATATACGAAATGCGAGAATCATATCGCATCACAAAGTTTCAATGGACCATTAAAACATATTTATTGGAATCGGCGATATGCGATATGCGATAGCTTTATCGCATTGCATGCTTGTCAATGCATTGTTTTAAGAAGCTCTACGACTAAGACTATCGCATCGCAACATGATTATTCGGATTGAATGTACCTTAGCCTTAAGCGAATGTGATTTGCGATGCTTGATTTTTTAGAGGGTTTTTGAAGCACTTTTAATTTAAAAAGCAAGAAACAAAGAAATTTATTTCTATGTAAAGGTTTTATTGCTTTTCACAAACTAAAGGGACCCTATTTCCTATTTAGTATCTTAGAATAAGATTAAGAAAAAATTGAAATGGGGGGTTGTTGTATAGCACAACAATTGGCGATTCACTGAAAGAACTAGTTATCTCTGAATAAAATGATGAAATTTCTAACACTTTCTCAAGTACAAACAATTGAGGAAAAGGAAACTACCTTGAAATTAGTTAGATAAACAAAATTACTCTGAATAAGAAAAAATTGATCAATTTTGCAATTTCTTTTACAAACCCTTATTATAAATGAAAACATTTATGGTTTCTTCAAGCCTTGATTGGTTGTTAAAGATAAAGTAGGGGGCTCCTCCAACTTAGCTTTTGAATTTACTCTTTTGTCACAGGTAGTGCCACTGCTGCCAGCAAACGTCTATAGTCTCGACAGGGTTACCTTTTAACCATCAATTATTCATTATCCCATCCATCTAAGAGTATAATATTTTAAAGATAAATTCAGAAAGATATATCTATATATATTTTCCTATTTTTTTATTTTTATTTTTTTCCTTTTTCTTTTCCAGATAAAATCCATTGCCCTGGTTTGGGAGCCAGAAGATGACAATGCCATTCACTGGTTGTAATTGAACTGAACAAGTTGGCTCGTAATGAGACCCCTTGTCTTATGATTATAAGCCATTACCCTGTTTTGGTATGCAATATCGGGAGTGTCAGTTTAATTAGTTCCCTATGATCATGGTAAACAGGCTCGTAATGAGACCTCTTATCTTTTAAATCAGATATATTTTAGAATTACACTCTAAAAAATCATAAACCCAGTGGATGGGGTGAATCTTTGACTCCTTAAGAGTTATTGGATGACAATTATAGAGATGTAGATGCTTAGTTGTAGAAAGTCTTCCCTTTTTTTTTCTAAATAACCTTTCTCAACTGATAAAATTTAAAATGATTCACTATGTTTTCCTGGTTTGAAAGATTTCACAATTTCGAAGAACATCTCAGAGTTTTATGATGTTTATCTAATTTTCAAAACTATAATCATTTCCTTGAAAGATTCTACTTTTCAAAAGCAGATATTCACAACATATTTTCAAAGAGATTTCAATAATAAAATGCCAATGGTATACTATTTACAACATTATTTCTGAAAGAAATCAAAATTTGCATAAAAATATGTACAGATAAGAAGGGGTTACCTCCTTAGGGAAATAATTTCTTTAAGATAAGCCCATTCACAAGAAGAGAATCTCTCTTTCCTGTTAAATCTTGCAGTAAAAATGTTGATGAGCCTATATTTTCGACGATCTGAAATGGTCCAAGCCACATCTTCTGAAATTTAGTATGCTTACCTTTTTCTTCATGTGCTTTGTCCCATTTCAAAACGAGATCACCAATATGTAATGTTTTTAAGCCGGTTAAACTTGCATCAAAAAAGGATTTAATGACTTGCTGATGTTTAGCATGAGTAATCTTGGCTTTTTCTCTTTCCTCATCTAATCTAAGAATTTGATCAAACCTTAATTGAATAGAGGAAGAAGGAGTTTCTTCAATGAATTTTACTAGGGCTATAGATGGGAGGGCTAGATTTGGTGGAATAACAGCTTCTTTCCCATACACTAAATTAAAAGGAGAAGTACCTATTAAGGCCTTCTGAGTTATACGATCTACCCATAGTGCGAATATTAAAGATTTATGCCAATTCTTTTGGCTTTGATCAACAATTCTTTTAATAATCCTTATGAGATTTTTGTTAGTTGACTCTGCTAAGCCATTTCCTTGGGGATAGTAATTTGCAGAGTATTTTAACTTAAAACCTCTCTTAAGAGCAAATTCGACTATACTATTTCCAGAAAAATAAGATGCATTATCAAAGATGAGCGCATTAGGTAAACCAAACCTGGTGATGATGAAATGATCAATAAATTCAATAATCGCATCAATATTTGCTACCTTTAGTGGAATTTCTTCTACCCACTTAGTGAAATAGTCTGTGGATGTAAGGATGTATCTGTGCTTCTTGGAAGAATGATGAACAATCTCTCCTATAATATCAAGCCCCCACTGCTCCAATGGTTGCTCAATGTTAATTGGTTGTAAAGGAAAGGCTGGTTTCCTTTGTCTCCCACGAGCAGTTTGGCATATCTTACATTTCCTCACATAGTCATGGGTATCTTTGAACAAAGTTGGCCAATAATACCCAGCATGCAATATTTTGTGTGCTGTAGTGTCTCCTCCAAAGTGTCCACCAGCTGGACCATCATGGAGTTCATGTAAAACCGTTTGCGCTTTAGATTTTTCAAGGCATATTAACAAAATAGAATCATAATTTCTCCTGAATAACACATTATCAATGATTTCACAGTGTTTGGCTTTTAACCTTATGGCATGTTTGTTTTTGTAGCTGAATTTAGGGGGGCATATCCATTCTTCAAGTAAAAATCATATCAGCATATTGAGATTCAGAATCGATCATACTTATCTCATTTATTTGTGCTGCACTACCTGAATCTTCATGATCTGGTATATTGGAAGCTCCTGCTAGCAACCTACAAAAACCTTGTCCTCTAACAATTTTCGCTGGTTTAATATCAATGTCATATTCTTGTAAAGTTGTTACCCAATTAGCTCTTTTCTCTCCTACTTCTCTTTGAATTAGCAATTGCCTTACTGCAGAGAATGGGACTATCACTTTTGTATGTGTTTTCAAGAGGAAAGGTCTAAAATGTTTAATAGACTTAAATACAGTGAAAGCTTGTTTTTCGACTTCTGAATAATTAAGCTCAACACCCTGCAAATTGGAACTAAAGAAAGATATGGGTGCTTCCACCTCCTGATCATTGATTTGTGTTAAAACAACAGCATAGGATGATTGAGTGGCCAAAGCATACAAAATAAAATGACTAGAAAAATTCGGAGTATTCAATGCAGAAGCATTAATGAATGCTTGTTTGATTGAGGAAAAAGATTTTTTTTCGTTATGCCCCCATTTGAAGATTGAATTTTTCTTAATCATGGATTGCAAGGGTAGAACAATATGAGAAAAATCAGGAACGAATCTTTTTACAAAATTTATCTGTCCCAAGAATGATTGCATAGATTTCTTATTATGTGGTAAAGGGATATCATAAATCTCCTTTATCCTATCAGGATCAATGTATATGCCATTTTTGGATACAATAAACCCTAAGAGTTTACCTTCATTAAGGGCAAAGAATGATTTTTTAGGATTTAGGGAGATTCCATACTTTTTGCAATGTTCAAAGATTTGCTTTAAATCATGCAAATGGTTGCTCTTTTTCTTAGAATAGACAGTTATGTCATCCAAGTAAACAATGACTATTTTATTGATCAAACCTTTGAAAGCTATGTCCATGGCTCGTTGGAAAGTAGCTCCAGCATTTATCAAACCAAAAGGCATTTTCTGATAAGCATATGTTCCCCATTTGGTTCTGAATGTAGTCTTTAATCTATCATCTGGATGAACCAGGATCTGATTATATCCTGAAAAACCATCAAGAAAAGACATTAATTTAGAGCCAGTTACTGATTGAAGTATATGCTCCATTATTGGTAATGGGAAATTATCTTTTTGACATGCTTTGTTGAGATTTCTAAAATCTCTGCAAATCCTAATATCACCATTCTTTTTCCTGACAGGTGCCAAATTTGAAACCCATTTTGGATGTCTGACAGGAAAAATTATATTGGCTTTAAGGAGTTTATTCAACTCTACTTTGATTTGACTCTCAAGATTGGGGTGAATTTTCATTAATTTCTATTGTACAAGTTTCTCATCAGAAATCATTGGAATTGTATGTTGAATAATAGAGGTATCATAAGTCTTTAGATCCTCATAATTCCAAGCAAAAACATTTTTGTATTTTTTTAGTAATCGGATGAAAGCAAATCTCTCATCAGGTGAAAGTCCAAGTCCTAGATTGACATTTTGTGGTTTGGTATTTGTACCAAGATTTACTAATTCAAACCTTAAATTTTAACTTTGAAGCTTTGAATTAGTGACCTTTTTTAATCTACCCTTAATATCATAAAGATCTTCGAGTTTAACCACAGATTTAGGAATAGAATTTTCATTGAGTTTCTGCGTTAATTAAAGATCATGATCACTTTCATTATTGATTTGGTCGTCATAAGATCCTTTAGATGTCAAGAAATTTAAGATATCCTCATCATGATTGAACACACGCCAATTGGTGACATTATCTGGGATGGATGGTCTAAAAATTAACTCAATAGAAAATCTATCTGGACTATAATCCTCAGATGGAAGGAGCTTAGAAGCTACATTAGCTAGGAGATCTGTTGTTGCATTTTGTGATCTGGGAATAGGAGAGATATCAAATGCCAGAAAATGAGAGATAAGATCTTGAGCAAGTGATTGATAATGTTTGAGGTTTCCTGAAAGACAATGAATAGTATTTCTTACTTGTTTTATCACTATTTCAGAATCACCAAACACTTTCAGATATTTCACATCAAGACTTATTACTTTATAAAGACCTTGAATCAAGGCTTCATATTCTGTAGTATTATTGGTACACTCAAATTCTAACCTGCATGATAACATTGTCTTTTCTCCTTTAGGACTAACTAGAATACATCCTGCTCCTGCACCATCATTAGATTTAGATCCATCGAAATACAAAGACCAAAATAAAGGCTTATCTACAGGTTTATCTACAAGTTTATCTACAATATTAACACACTTAGAAGTATCGGTCTATGAAAAATTCTTAACTTGTGATGTGACATTAATAACTGAGAAAGGTGATTACTGAGCATTGAAGTTCCCAAAAAATGATTCAACCGAATAGTTTCCAAGAATATTATTATTGAAGGCTACTGGTTCATTTTCTTCTTCAAATTTAGTTACTATGTGAGTCAGATGTTTTTCATGGTCGATTCTGATTTGATTTGGCTTCCCATTATAAGGAAGCCACATGTGAGACCAGTCAGTTGAAATATAACCGTGAAGTTTCTCAGACCAATCTCTGCTAAGAATTAAACCATAAAACTCAGGGATGTTAGCAATTAATATATCAATTATTTGGACAACCCTTGGATCAACATATAGTCTAATAGTAACTGAATTTATTTCTCCTAAAACTTGAACCTTAGTTGGTTCTAATTGAACAATATGAACTGCAAACTTTTGGGGTTCAATATTTAATTTGGAGCAAACTGATGTTGGCATTATATTTGATGAAGCCCCTGAATCGATCAAGTAGTTATGAAAGTTTCTATTGTAGATCTCATAAGTCAAAAGAAAAGGAGGAGTATGAGAATTTGATCTATCTCCCATTAAAACGACATCGGTAGAATCCACCTTATCAGATGGTGGCCTACCCGATCCTCTGGCAGCCTTGGATAATACACTAGTTGGGAGAGGAGAAGAAGGTACTGCATTTAATTCCTTGAGCAACAACTTTTGTTGATGCTTGAGCTTGCTAAGTTCATGAAGAGAAATGTTTGCTCGAGTCTTCTTCATATCTTCAACTATGTTATAATCCATGGAATCTGAAACTACTAGAGTCTTTGATGACGATGGAGGATTCGATGAAGATGGTTTTGTTTGGGGAGATGAATTGGGAGTTTTCTTCGTGGGAGTTTTCTCTTTAGTAACAGGATTTGAGTTTTTCTTCTTTTGATTTGACTTATTAGGTTCTATGATATTCTTACTTTTGGTATATACTGGTAAGGCTTCATGTTCACTTTCATTATCAGAGTTGGGTAGAATAAAGTCCCACATTCCATGACATTCAACTGTTTCTTCTTCCTCTGTTTATTCAACTGATAAAGTTGTATCTTATTCTTCATCATCATCTAAATCAAATTCTGCATTTGATATAGCATTTGGTGGTTTAGGATCAGTTTTAAGAACTTTTTGCAAGCCTTCCATGTCATATGGATCTTTGGCTATTTTATTCTTTGATTCATCTCTAAAAGTTACTTTCTTGGATTTTCTTTCCTCTAATGTGTTTTTCTTTTCTAGGGCTAAGATACGTTTTTCAACAACTATTGCTTCTTTCATATTTTCTACTAACGTTGGTTTGGCAACTCTATCAACAAAGATGGCTGTGTTTGAAGGTAGAGTAGAAATATACCATTCATTTCGGACCTCCTCGCTAGGCTTGGATGCCGTAGGTATTTTATTCAATAACTTATTGAAATGTGAGTTGAAGTCCTTAATGGGTTCTTTGGGTTTGGCTTTCAAATTCGAGAGGTCATTTATCAAAGTTTTTGTAGACTTATCATCTCCGAATTTAGTTAAAAATTGCTCTTGAAAAGCATCCCAACTATTAATAGAGCCTGATGGTAATGAAAAATACCATGATCTAGCTGCTCCTTGTAGAGTATATGGGAATAATCTTACAACTGTGTCTTCCTCCGTTACTCCATTCAAATTAATGGACAACAAGAAATTATTTATCTGTTCTTCTGCTAACAGGCCATTATCAGGATTAAATTTAGGTAACAATTTTTTTGGATGTGCTGGCAATTGGGTCAAAGGTGCAGGCATTCTAATAGCTCCTGGGTTGGTCCATGGCCTTGATTGAGGTTGATTATGTCCCATTATTGAGCTATTAGTAGAAGAGGGTGAAGAAGTGGTTGAAAGTGATTGGGTAGAGGATGGTGAAGCTCTTGTATTGGTATGAATCACAATCTGGAGTTGGGAAGCAGGTGTGTGACCTTGCAATGGTATGGATGGAATGGACGAGGATGACGAAAGAATCTCGCTGTCGGATTCTGATGGTGTCTTCCTAGCCCTTTTTCAACTTGGCAGAGGGAATTCAACTGGTGGGATTTCAAGTTTTTCACTCTTTGCTCTAGTTAATGGTTGCGATAGGATATATTGAGAAGTGACACTGCCTTGGGATAAATCAGATTCTTCTTGAGAAATTGAAATGCCCTGCAATTTGTGAATCAAAGATTGTACTTTAGGGGGTTCAGAAGAAAATTTTTCTTGCTTGTTTAGGATTTCAGTAGTGGGTTCTATATTTTTCTTTTCAACTTCTCACTTGGGAATAGGAGATTTAGAATGCGAACGAGAAGTTGGAGGTGATGGTGAGGGATTTTTACTCTTAAAATGGACTATAGGTTTAGATTTAGTTGCCATTCACAGTCAGGCCCTGCTTCTAGCGCCAAAAAAGTTGATGCCTATAAAATTGTTGCACCAACATTGGGGATAACCACCCGGTCCGACCCTTAATGCAGTTCCTTTTCTGTTTGGGATGGTGGCTTAGACTGGATAGTATGGGACTAGTTTCCCAATAAAATGTTTTTTGAGGAATTGGTGTTTAATATATATATAACCAAATGATAGATGGTTTGGACAATAAGCTTATGAAAGTATACAAATAGATCTATATATATTTAACCCGGGTAATCCAATATCAATGCGATTTATAATGATTTATGGTAATCAAATGCTAATGAAGATCAATCACTTGGCTACAGAAACTAAAGCATGAATGATGATCACTTTAAAACAAAGTGATATAAAACATATGACATATCATAATAACATCAATTGTCAGCATATGTGTTTAAGAATATCAATTCCAACTTACTCAAAAGTGATATAATGCAGAGTTGTATGAACATTCACATATAATAACAATATCGAATCAAAAGACTGTTTTAATTGCATAACATGAAACAAAAAGACATTGATAAAAGTATCAAATGTATTTGAATCGTCTTACAAAAGCAATAGCCTGGTTCGCTCTTCCTATTCTGAAAACTTCAAAAAGATACAGAAATGCAAGTCCTCTTCAAATCCCCTTTACAACAAGTTTGAACCTTGATCCTTATCTTCTACAAAAGTAAATTAAGAAGCGCAAAAGTGCTATCCTCTTAAATCTAATTTTAATACAATTTTAGGACCTTTTCTAAAATGACATGAAAGGGTCTTTATAGTAAAAATAAAAACAAATTGTTCGTAAAAAGTGCTGGAAGTGGTTGGAACAACCTTTCCCAAAATATGGGATTTCATGTTTAAAATAGAATTGCGATAACTTTTGAAAAGATGCATTGCATCTGTCATTCCTCCTGTGGCTTTAACTGACAAATCTCGAGCATAGTTTGGATTTCTGGTGGATGACTCATCCTAGCATGCAACTGACCTGTGTACACTACATCTGAGAGTTTTGGCATCATGCGCTCGGCTGCATCAGCAAGACATTTGATTGTCATTTGTTGGCTATGCGGTTTGACTAAATAGAACCAATTTGTATCCAAATTGAGGCTTTTTAATTTTTTGATTTGCTCCTCTCTGGTATTCAAATCTTGCTTCCATTGTTTTTCCAACACTTTTTCTTTTGGAAGGTTTTCTGGGGAACACTCAAAAATTAAATTGGTGTTGTGTAAGTTATCATTTATCAGCTCAATGATATTATTCCTCACTTCCCTGGCCCTTGAAATTTCTCTTTCTGCTTTTATCAGCTGTGTCTCCCATTTTGAAAATAATATCTCCTTATGAGATTCTTCAATTACTGGCAATTTCGTAGCCCTTCCCTTTCCTATGTTTTGCCAAGAGATGTAATCTGTAAATTTTTCATCTGCATCTTCGAATTCCAGCTTGGAATTGACTGCTTGATCTATCAGTGTGCTGGTTTTGATACATTATGGATGAATGAGAGATATCTTTTGGCAGAGTTGGGTTAGCTGTTGAGATAAGAAATATTTATTTCTAAGGCTTCCTTTATAAAGTCTTCAACTTTGGGATTGTCTTTGAATTTCTCCACTGAGAGTTATAGATGCTTTATTTGCTCATCCTTAGATTTGATCTCTTCATGATGTTCCAGTTTTAGCTATTCGAATTCCTTAGAAAGCTGTTATTGTCTTTCAATAGCGTGCTGATCAATCCTTTGTTTTTCCACCCTTAACTATTCTTCAAGTTGTTTAATCTTTTGATCTTTTTCCTTGATCAATTTATTAACTTCAGTGCTTTATCAATCGTGGCAACAGTATATGCTCCTGCAAACAGAGATAATTTGGTCAAGTCCTTAGAAGGATTAACTTTTGAGTCTCTCCAAATGACATTCATGGATTCATTTTGAGGAACAGTTGCTGATGCTTGGTCTATCTTTCTCTTTTTCCGTTGCCTTTTGACTACAACTCTGTGTTTAGGGCTATAAAACACATCCAACGGTGGAATTTCTCCAATGCTCATTGTAATCTCCGATGAAGGATGCTCAGGGATTATCTCAATTTCTTTTAGAGCCGAGTCCATGCTGGATGGTTTTTCAATCACAAGATCATGAATCATGGGTTGTTGTCTTAAGGGGGATTTTGGTGCGATAACATTTTTGGTATCACTTTGACCTTTGATCTGTTGATCAAACTGTTCCCATTCTTTGATCAATATCGGATCAATGTGGACATCCGTGCCTAACTGTTCACTTGCCTTGTCGCTTGTCTCCGCTGCATCAGACACTTTCTCCATATCCTGCTCCGTGCTTTGCTCTGTTTGCTGGATGACTGGTGTGATATTCAATAAGTCCAGTGGCACTATCTGAAGCCTTTGCGTCCTGGTTTGGATGAATTGGTCCATTTTTGCTGGTTCCAACTTGAGTCTTGCTAGGTGACTCACTTGTGTGAATCTCTCCGCTGATGTAAATAAGTCATCGAATTCATCTTTCTCATGGACAATTTGTTTGACCTTTACCTGAGTAGTAAAATTATAAACAACTTTATTCGGGTCATACTGTCTTTTGGGAATAACAGCTAGGTTCAAACCCCTTATTTTCTCGGCTTCAATTTAGGCGTGTTTATAGTCATGCAATGAATAGATGCCGCAACGAATAGGAAAGGTAGGCCATAATTGTTTCTTGGCGTCTTTGAGATTTTTTGTAAGCCCTTTTTCAACTGTCTGACAGGCTATTTCCCTAGCCAATAGTTTATCTGGGACATATAGAGGAAGGACATGCGGGTCGGTAATGCTACCAAAAACCCTAATGTATGTGAACAGTTCTTCCCAAAACCAACTACCAATTGAAGTTAAATCAATACTAGACTCCTCGGACAGCCGAGGGGCTGGTCTATTAAAAATGGCCTGATGAATGGGTAGGATGAAGCCGTGACAAATTTGTAGAAATGCTTCTTATAATGGGTCTTCCACAGGTATTTATGGTAAACATGGATAGGGGTCAGGTCCTGGATAGTCCACTTCCATCCCATTATGGGAGAATTAGAATTGAAACAAATGGTATCGACTATGTAGGCACTCATATAAAATGGGGGAACAACTCGGGTGGACATGTATATGTTTTTCCTATAATCAAGTATTTGGATGGTCAGTTTATCTGATAGGATATTAGTCCAATCCATCACAAAAGAGTTCAATGCTGCTTCTATTAACGGAACCATGTCAATGAAAAACTTGGCAGACTTAGAGCTTCCAAATAGTCTACACATCATTGTGGTAGCATAACAATATGGGGATGCTAGAGAGTCCACAAAATACATACCGGATGATTCGTGCTTGTGTTTGTTAGGGAAGTGCCTCCATTGTTTGATGGGGTCTGACGCTATTTGATTTTCATTCGAGAAAGCTTTAAGGAATGATTTATTGTAGTACTTTTGAGGCTCTAGAAAATGATACATTTTCTTCAAGTATTCAGGCTTGAAGGATCCAAACATTCTCCCCTCGGCTGTGAAGAGCTTCCTGTCTGTTATATTGATGCTTTCAATTACCCATTTTACCATATCATTATATGGCAAAATCTTTGGGCGGGCCACTATTCGATGGAGAAAAGAGTCGGCTAAATCACCAAGGGTGTTTTATGACTCTGCAGGTCCATTAGCTGTTGCATGTCCTTCAGTTACCTTTGCTGTTTCCATTTCTAACATATAGTATATGCCTTCCCATGAAATTTTCCCACAGTATTGACATGTTGTATCCGAGATCAACACAATTTTTTTCGGTCCTTCCGCTACTGCAGGGGAAATTTTCGTCTTTCGAGCTTTCTTTGACATTTTGGCTGGTTGCATACTTCCATATTCAAACTACGAAAATGAAACAGAGGATAGTAATAGGCTAAAAATTTCAGAGCAACTAAATGCTTGTAAAGGTAGTGTTGAAAGAAGTACAGACGAAAATTGGAATAGGAGCATTTGATGAGAAATATTTCGTATTATAACTTGATATTAACACGAAGGACGTAATCTTGAAGGACCGCAGTCATAAATGTTTTTTAATGTTTTGCCATAACCAACAATGTGAAACTTTAATGCTTAATGAATAGATCGTATCACAGGTTTTCAAAGGTCTTATTAGAATGTGTGCCATAAACTTTCCGGTTTTGCGATGAGTGATTTCAATATATTGTTTTAATATTTAAAGAGCGATTGCATATCGCAAGTCGGGAGTTATAAGTGTCATGTTCTATAAGTCTTTCGAATTTCTGCGATTGCGATAAGTGATGACCTGGCATATAGAGTTGGGAAATTCATTATTTAACTCGCCCGAATCATGTTTTCCCTTTATTATTATTGAACCACTTTATTATATTTTAACATCGCATCGCGTGTCCTCAGGGTGAGTATTACTTGTTTCCGCTGGGGTTGCGATATGCGATCGATGTATATCGCATCACAAGTTTTTGGGGTTAGCTTCCTTTGGTTTTCGGTGATATGCAAAATGCGAGAATCATATCACATCACAAAGTTTCAATGGACCATTAAAACATATTTATTGGAATCGGCGATATGCGATATGTGATAGCTTTATCGCATTGCATGCTTGTCAATGCATTCTTTTAAAAAAGCTCTACAACTGAGACTATGGCATTGCAACATGATTATTCAGATTGAATGTACCTTAGCCTTAAGCGAATGCAATTTGCGATGGTTGATTTTTTAGAGGGT
Organism: Pinus tabuliformis; assembly: GCA_031772625.1. NCBI lineage: Eukaryota > Viridiplantae > Streptophyta > Pinopsida > Pinales > Pinaceae > Pinus > Pinus tabuliformis. The sequence goes on along the minus strand of CM062816.1, from coordinate 1,831,668,209 downwards.
TTTTTGAAGCACTTTTTATTTAAAAAAGCAAGAAAACAAGAAATTTATTTCTATGTAAATGTTTTATTGCTTTTCAAAAACTAAAGGGACCCCATTTCCTATTTAGTATCTTAGAATAAGATTAAGAAAAAATTGAAATGGGGGGGTTGTTGTATAGCACAACAGGTATGTATCTTGTGTTATATCTACACCTTTAAGTCTCGACCCTCATGAGTATTAACATTCTCATCTTTGTAAGATTGTGTTCTATATCAACCCCTTTAGTTGTTAATTTGGTTCACTTACTTGAATTTTGAGGTGGTGTAATTTATAACACCTTACTTTGGTTACATATATCTATACCAATACTTACACGTGCCTCAAGTGGATTGTTTTCATTGTTTAGTCTACTTATGAATTTTCTTAACAAAATAATTATTTATTCTTTTTTCTTTGCAGGAATTTATATGAAACTGCCTTGGATACATATTAAATGAAGAAGGATGACATTAAACATATGTTAAAAGGACACCACTGTTGGAAATAATACTAAGAGGGGGGGTGAATCAGTATTATCTAATCAATTATTTTTCATTTCACAATCAGATTTGTATACGCTACTTTAGTTATGGGAAATTGCGTATATACGCTACTGTGTCTAAATCAACCAGCGTATATCAGTAAAATTATGACTCATTAAATGTTGATCTTTAATTAGTGCATCAAAACTTCATTAACCATAAGAACAGTAAACCGGTGCAGTAAAACAGAACAGATCATCACACACATGGACACAAGATATAAGGTGGAAACCTGATGTGGGTGAAAACCACCTACTACAATTCATCTCTATCTTATTTTAATAAGAAACTTCTTTTTACAATATTTCTGTACTGGTGCAATCTTATACCAGTACGCAGGCTTCTACCTGCAGAGGGCTACAACCTTCTCTCATTCTCCAGCTTCTCCTGGAAGGGAGCTACAACCCCCTTAGCTCTTGTACTCGCTGATGTACTAGTACGTAGGTGCTGACCTACATAAGGCTACAACCTTCTCTTTTCTTCCAGGGACCACGTTTCATAAATTTTCAGACTGGATCCATCAATAACAATAATCAAACATCAAATACATCTGCATCAACCAATCTCCTTTGCTTCAATCAAAATTGAATCAAACAATTACTTCTCTGAATGCTGTAACCAGAATATATTAACAGTAACCAGAAACCAATCTTGAACCCAGAACACTGCAGCAATAAACAGAAGTGGCTAAAACATATTTCATGAGACGTACGCTACTTCAATATGTAGAACCTGCGTGCATATGCTCCTGTATTAAGGCCAACCAACATATATGTTGTTTTGGCTTACTGAACCAACGTGTATACGCACCTCTGCTGTGCTAAACCTGCGTATAGATCTATAAAAGATAATTTACCCTTTTCACTTATTCAGACATCAGTTATACCCAAATTATCAGATTTATAGATCAAGTCATGCGTCAAATATAATAGATCAAAATCACATAAAGATACTACTATTCAAGCCTTAAGATCTTGACCCATCAATAGAACTTATCCTTCTTCTTGCGCTCAGGTTCCTCCTTCATTCAAATCCAGCTATGCACCATAACCCAATGACTAGTATTCCAGATCTAGCTCTTCATAAGATATTCAATGCTTGAGTGAGTGCCTTTGCCTAAAGATCTCCTTCCCCTTTTATAGTCCGAGGCCTTACTCAATACCATGGTCCAAAACCATAGAGAATCAATACCATGGACCCAATACCTAGGTTCAACACTTTGGACGAGATACCATGGTCCAAATACCAAGAACTAAATACCATGGACCAAAAATAATTTTTCCCACATGTACACGCTTTTCCTTGCATGAAAGTGCATGCATACGTATACGCGACTTTTGATCAACGATCCCACGTGTATATGCGACTTCGTTAAGAGGAACCTGCATATAACTCTTTTCCTTCATTCTGAGAGCCTGAACTGTGATATATCATCTGAGTGTGTTGCCATCAAGGACAAGTACAAGTGATTTGAATGTCTTGCAATGTTTGCATCATCCAAAGGAGTTGTGTGCAGCAAGATGCAGCAACCACATATTCTGCTTCAGCTGTAGATAATGCAATTGAACTTTGTTTCTTGCTGAACCAAGATACTAATCTGGAACCCATAAAGAATGCACCACCACTAGTGATTTTTCTGTCATCCATGCTTCCTGCCCAATCTGCATCTGTATATGCATGAAGTATGAGATTTGTATCTCTAGGATACCATAAGCCATAATTTTGAGTTCCTTGAATATACTTGAAAATTCTTTTGACTGCCTGAAGATGATTTTCCTTTGGATTTGCCTTAAATCTTCCGACTATTCCAACTGCATGCATGATGTCTGGTCGGGTACCTGTTAGATAGAGCAGACTTCCAATCATTGATCTATAGGTTGGTTGATGCACTGCTGCTGATTCATCATTTGCGCTGAGGCTGCATCCTGTTACCATAGGGGTACATACTGGTTTCGAATCCTCCATCCCATATTTCTTCAAGATCTTCTTGAGGTACTTGGTTTGTGATAGAAAGATACCGTCTTTGTTTTGTCAGACTTGTAAACCAAGAAAATATATGAGGTCACCAAGTAAGGACATTTCAAATTCTTTCTGCATCACCAAAGCGAAGTTTTGACTCATGGCTTCTTCATTGCTACCAAAGATGATATCATCAACATACACAACAAGTATTAGCAATTTATCATTATCAATTTTTATATATATATTGCTATCTGTTGATCCTTTTGAAAAACCTTGTTGATGGAGGTACTTATCCAAACGATAATACCAAGGCCTTGGAGCCTGTTTAAGGCCATATAGAGCCTCTTTGAGTCTGCATACAAGTTTTGGATCATTCCCAAGGATGAATCCATCTGTTTGCTCAATGTACACTTCTTCTTCTAAGTCTCCATTTAGAAAGGCAGATTTTACATCCATTTGATATACTTTGAACTCCTGAAAGCTAGAAAGAGCAAGGAACATTCTTATGGAATCAATTCTAGCAATTGGTGAAAAAGTTTCTTCAAAGTCTATACCTTCTTGTTGAACATACCCTTTGCAAACAAGTCTGGCCTTGTTTCTAATAACATCTCCATTCTCATTCAGCTTGTTTTTGAATATCCATTTTGTCCCTATGACATTCTTATCATTTGGTCTAGGAACCAACTCCCAAGTGTTATTCTTTTCAATCTACTTAAGTTCTTCATTCATGGCCTTGACCCAGCATTCATCTTTGCATTCTTCACTTACATTTCGTGGTTCAATGGAGGAGAGCAATGCTAGATAGCTTGAAGCTTCTGAAATAGTTCTTCTTGTTTGTACACCTGCCTCTTTCTGCCCCAAGATTTGAGTTTCTGGATGATTATTCTGGACATACCTGGATGGAGTCTTTTCTTCTACCCTTATTTGTTCTTCTGGTGCCTCATAAGTTTCTTCTTCATCATTAGTCTGATTTGATGTTGAATGATAGTCCTCATCATCTTCGAAATCTTCGGATTTTACCTGCCTTGGAATGTTTCCTTCTTCATCAACCACTACATCAATACTTTCAACAATTTTTATAAGTCTTTTATTGTAACACTTATATCCTTTGCTTTGGGGAGAGTAACTAAGGAGAATGCCTTCATCTGCCCTAGGTTCAAACTTGCCAAGGTTTTCATCAGTCCTTTTGATGTAACATTTGCTTCCAAAAATTTTGAAGTATTTTACCGTAGGAGTCTTACCATACCAAAGTTCATGAGGAGTTTGAGTGTTGTTCACTTGGACGTTTGTCTTGTTGAGAATAGTAACGACAGCAAATGTAACTTCACCCCAGAAGGTTGCGGGAGTTCCAGATTCATCAAGCATAGCACGAGCCATTTGTTGAACCGTTCTGTTCATCCTTTCCACTACTCCATTTTGTTGAGGAGTCCTTGCAGTAGAGAATTCACTTCTTATTCCATGTTCTTCACAAAAATCGAAAAATTCATCCGAGGTAAATTCCCCTCCTCGATTAGACCTAAGGCATTTGATTCTGCGATTTGATTCATTTTCAACCAAGGCTTTGAATGCTTTTAACTTTTTGAAAGCTTCATCTTTATGCTTCAGTAGTCCTATCCAACACATCTTGGAAAAGTTGTCAATGAACAATATGAAGTATTCTTCTCCTCGAGGTGACCTTTTCCTGGATGGACCGCATACATTAGTATGGACAAGTTCAAGTGGCTTACTAGCTGATCCTTCCTTCTCAGGGAAATTAGTTCTGGTTTGCTTACCGAACTAACATGATTTGCATATTGTATTGTTTGGATTTCTGATGTCAGGGAGATCACGAACTGCCTGATATTTGCATGCTTTCCTTATCTGAGAGAAGCTCAGATGCCCCAATCTTCTGTGCCATAGCCAGTGTTCATCATTCTTGCTTAGATAGCATTGTTGTTGTCCTCCCTTGAGTATGTATAAAATATTTGGAGTTCTTATGCCTTTGATCATTGTTTCTCATGTATCAAGTTCACGAACAATACATCCATTTGATCGAAATATTACCTCATTTCCTTGATCACACATTTGACTGACACTCAATAGATTATGTTTTAAGCCATCAACATACATAACATTTCCAGCTTTGATCTTTTCTTTCAAAAGAACAGAACCTTTACCTTTTATGAGTGCAGGGGTTTCATTTCCAAAAGAGACCTTCCTTTCCTTTTCTAAGGAACTATATGACTGAAGTTTTTCTTTATCACCTGTCATATGTTTCAAGCATCCATTGTCGATGTACCACTAATTTTCCTGTCCTTCCTCATATAAGGCTATACCACATCATTTTGGTTGCGGCTCTTTCTTTCTCCATGTTTTGGGACTCAATGGAGCTTGCTCCTTCTGAGTTGTTTGCCAAAACCTACTCCTGCATTCAGAATCTTCATTACTGAAGTTGTTACAAATAGAACATTCTATTTCATTTTCAAGAGCAGAAAAATTATTGTAGGTCCTTTTCATGATCCCATTCACACTCCTTTGATTTTTTTCTTCTCTAGTCATGATGGTCTTGTAGGAAACCCATTGAGCTGCTTTGTGTCCAAAGTTATGACAAGAGAAACATTGGCCATTGAAGAAATTCTTGCGATTATCAAACCTACCGTCCAGGTGATTGTAGTTTCCATAGACATTCATTCTTGAGGAAAATTGAGAATGATTTACCTATGGTTGGTTGTAGCTTCTGTTCATCCTTGAAGTAGATTGACCCAGATTTACTTGGTGATCTGCTTTATGCCTTTATTGTCGATTGTCAACTCGTTCACTTCTCCTTGCTGCATCAAGATAACTTTTGGAGGTGGATGGCTTCTGTGCTTGAGATGCTTCTTCAGTATATCCAAGACCTGTCTTGATTAGAGGAGAACGCTGCACTTTGATAATCTCATCTAAAGTTTCAGATCCTTTAGCAAATCTAAGATTAAGAGCTTTTGTTTTCTCAATATCTTTTCTAAGTCCCACAATTTCACATTCTAACTTTTCATTGTGTTTTTCCCTTTCAGCAAGTTGGAATGTTAGAGTATCTATGATCATACTCTTTTCTTCTAAACAGATTTTAAGTTTAGAAATTTCTTCATAGAGATCATCTTCATCTATAGCATCCAAGAAATCATCATCTTCAAAAGCCATCAAAAGTCTATAATCATTACATTGTTCATCTTCATCACTAATTGAAAATCCATCACTGTCTTCATGTGTATAATAGCTCTTCTTACTTAAATTCTATTTTCTGTTCCATCTAATTGGTTCCTTACCTTTATCAAGCTTATCTTTATGAGGACACTTGGCTGCATAGTGATCGACTCTTCCACAAGCAAAGCATTTGCAAGGTAGCTTACCTTTGAATCTTCCAGAACCCCATTGAAGGTTCTTGACAAAGTTTGATTCTTCCTCTCCTTCTGACATATGTCCTGACTCATTGTAATCTCCTTTTCCTGTAGCTTTGAATGTGGCTTCTCTCCTGTCTGATGGTCCCCCTCTTCTCATTTCGAAAGCAGTTAGGATTCCGTGCAACTGTGACATGGTAATGCTTTGTAGATCCTATTTTTCTTCTATGGCAGATACTTTTGATTCAAACTTAGAAGACAAAGATCTTAGAGCCTTTTCAACCAAAGTAACTTCTTTTATCTCTTCACCCAAGTTTTTCATACAATTAACAATCTCATCTATACGTAAGAAACACTTAGCCACACTTTCATCATTGTACATTCTGAGATTTTCATATTGAATTCTGAGAGTTTGTATTTCTGCACGTTTTACCTGATCGTCTCCTTTATAGATGAGAATGATCTTGTCCCATATTTCTTTTGTGGTTTTGAGCTGCATAACCTTGACAAATTCTGATTGAGATAAACTCCCTAATAGAGTATTGATAGCCTTTGCATTTGTTTCATACTGCTTCTTACCAGTTGTATCTGTAGGAGTTGCTGATGGAAATGTGTATCCTGCTTCCACGATATCCCAAACTTTTGTACCAAGTGATTGAAGATAGGCAGTGATTCTTACCTTCCAATAGACAAAGTTTCTCCCATCAAAGATTGGTGGCCTGATCGATGCCTCTTTTCCGTAGTTACTCATGATGATAGATCTTCCTTCAAGCGATCAAGCTTCTTCTAAAGGACTTGCTCTGATACCAATCGTTGGAAATAATACTGAGAGGGGGGTGAATCAGTATTATCTAATCAATTATTTTTCATTTCACAATCAAATTTGTATACGCTACTTTAGTTATGGGAAACTGCGTATATACGCTACTGTGTCTAAAGCAACCAGCGTATATCAGTAAACTTATGATTCATTAAATGTTGATCTTTAATTAGTGCATCAGAACTTCATTAACCATAAGAACAGTAAACAGGTGCAGTAAAACAGAACAGATCATCACACACATGGACACAAGATATAAGGTGGAAACCCAATGTGGGTGAAAACCACTTGCTGCAATTTGTCTCTATCTTCTTTTAATAAGAAACTTCTTTTTACAATATTTCTGTACTGGTGCAGTCTTATACCAGTACGCAGGCTTCTACCTGCAGAAGGCTACAACCTTCTCTCGTTCTCCAGCTTCTCCTGGAAGGGAGCTACAACCCCCTTAGCTCTTGTACTAGCTGATGTACTAGTACGTAGGTGTTGACCTACATAAGGCTACAACCTTCTCTTTACTTCCAGGGACCACATTTCATAAATTTTTAGACTAGATCCATCAATAACAATAATCAAACATCAAATACATCTGCATCAACCAATCTCCTTTGCTTCAATCAAAACTGAATCAAACAATTACTTCTCTGATTGCTGTAACCAGAATATATTAACAGTAACCAAAAACCAATCCTAAACCCAGAACACTGCAACAATAAACAGAAGTGGCTAAAACATATTTCATGAGATGTACGCTACCTCAATATGTAGAACCTGCGTGCATACACTCCTGTATTAAGGCCAACCAACATATACACTTTTTTGGCTTACTCAGCTAGCGTGTATACGCACCTCTGCTGCGCTGAACCTGCGTACAGATCTATAAAAGATAATTTACCCTTTTCACTTATTCAGACATCAGTTATACCCAAATTATCAGATTTATAGATCAAGTCATGCGTCAAATATAACAGATCAAAATCACATAAAGATAATACTATTCAAGCCTTAAGATCTTGAACCATCCATAGAACTTATCCTTCTTCTTGCGCTCAGGTTCCTCCTTCATTCAAATCCAGCTATGCACCATAACCCAATGACCAGTATTCCAGATCTAGCTCTTCATAAGATATTCAATGCTTGAGTGAGTCCCTTTGCCTAAATATCTCCTTCCCCTTTTATAGTCTAAGGCCTTACTCAATACCATGGTCCAAAACCATAGAGAATCAATACCATGGACCCAATACCTAGGTTCAACACTTTGGACGAGATACCATGGTCCAAAACCATAGGTCCAAATACCAAGAACTAAATACCATGGACCAAAAATAAGTTTTCCCACATGTACGCGCTTTTCCTTGCATGAAAGTGCGTGCATATGTATACGCGACTTTTGATCGGCGATCCTGCGTGTATACGCGACTTGGTTAAGAGGAACCTGCGTATAACTCTTTTCCTTCATTCTGAGAGCCTGAACTACGATATTTCATTTGAGTGAGTTGCCATCAAGGACAACACCTGTGTCATAGCGCCAAACCTGTGTCATAATGCCAACAACCACTTATGTTAAACATATGTTAAACGGACGCCACTTGGGAGGAAAGTGCGCTAGAGGTTACCAAGGGAAAATGGAGGTGAAATAAGGAGATAACGAGAGCATCCATCGAAACTCATGCCTATAAACTTGTTTGAGGCTCATGATATTTGATGAGCGTGCAATAGGAGCTGATAACTGAGCCACAAATGAAAAATATTGAAAACATCAAGATGTTGATTATTGAGAAGGATATTGGGAAAGGTAATTTTGAATAATGTTGCATTATTACAATAGCAAACAGACATGCAACGAAATGTTATAGTTAATAATAATCATTATAAATGATGACATTCTGTGTTATAGACAACACAAGTACAACTTGTGGTAAATATTATATATAATCTTGCAAAAAGATTGTATCGTGCACCGTGTTGTCACCATGATGAACATATATAAGTGGTAGAAACGACCTAGAGTAATATGGATAAATGCAGTAGCACATTTGCATGGTGTGATTATCCCATGCAAGCATATAACACAAAGGAGCATGCTATGCTGGAGTGATGTGCACATGGTGACAAGTGCGATGTGATGACACCTTGCACGATGACCGCTGGTCACACTTCCACAACATAAGATAATGTTATACAAAGAAGTATATTATGGGGTGAAATGATATAAATGGGTAGTGAATGAAAGACACAGACACATACATTGAAGTAGGTATTAGAAATTAATGCGAAGTGGCACAATGTGATTGCAAAAGAATACATGCACAAAGCCATCCCAACTGACATCCAAATTTGTGATTTGTGACCCCTTTGTACTCCTCTACACTATGAGTTGCTCATCGCACTAGAAAAATGTAATGTATTCTTAACTGGTGATTAAATGTGCAACTTGCGACCTCCTCTAGCCACAAAGTCACATTTCAATCTCATAATTATTTCTCACTGCAATTTAAAATCACGATTTGTGACCATCACTTCCCCTGTTGCATGCAATAAATACCTTGCACAGCTCCGAGTCATGACTAGCATAAGGTAGCATGTCGCACAAATGGTATCCATTCTTTACTGTGACCCGTGATGGGATTTTAACCTGCGACCCTCCCTCGAACTTGAGAAGTGTGACTAACATTAAAACTAGGAACGTGACCCATATGGACTCTCGATCTATGACCTCATTGCCTCAACATATATGCCATTTCTTCTCCCTCTCATCACACTTTGTCAATATATTTTTTATGATTCATTTACCTCCTTTAGTGTGTTGTATATTTAGTTGCCTTGGAGCATAAGTCAATGTGGATTAATGAATACTAATTTTTAATCTGCAAAAGGCACAAATTCCAGTGCCAACATTAATAGAAAGGTATAGGGCGAGGCATCTAGAATAGGAAGAATTTCTATTCACTCTAGTCATCCATGTAGAGAGCCAAAGCAAACATCAGTCTCAGTTGTGCGATGAACTATGATGAGTTAGCTACTTCTACCTACAACTAATGTATCGGTAAGGGAATAAATCACTAAGAGTACAACTAAGAGTACACCAAGAAGGGAATAAATCACTAGTTTTAGTGTGGTTACCACTTGTTGCTTGCACCTATTGGGTGACTTGACTCATTATTCCTGGAATCAATATGAGGAGTTGTTGGAGATATTATAACTAAAGAAAAAATATATAATTTCATATTTTTGGGAGAAGGGATCATTAAAACAAACATCGCTCCTCTATCTTTTCTTCTATGCATTTTCACTCTAGAACCGAGATAGAGTTAAACAAATATCTAACAACAAATATGTAACAACCTTGGTATTGATAGGAATTAATTCCTCTCAAATTGATGAAAAGTTGTAGAAATGGGCATGCTAATGAAGCTCTCAGATCTGAAATTGATATAGGGTCAAGAATCATCTTCTAAACACTGATCTTTGTTACAATTGCAATTGTGACACCTTCTCAAAGGGAGACATCTCTCGAGATCTTCACCAAAAGGAAGGTACATCGAAATTCAACAATGAATCCCAAAGAATCCATCCTAGCTATGAGGAAGAGGCTATATCCTCAGATACTATGGGCACCAAGAATCTTGGTAGCACAGGGCTCGAAATTAGGAATTATGTTAAACAACAACAAAGGTTTTCATAAGGATGTTAAAGATAATATTAACAACTAAGATCCTTGGAATGCATGCTTCACTACTTGGGGTTTATAATATGATGCATACCCTCAATTTTGTCTATGGTGAATGTAATACAAATCAGATTGGGCATTCTGTCTTGTGAGATAAAATCCACTGTGAGGGAAACTTTAGCTCTAGTTGCTTTAGTTTAGGCAGCCTTGGCTATCTATATCTCTACAATCATCCTTGCCTTCACTCATTAGTACTGTAGCACAATTTCAATGTTAAGCCAAACATTGAGATGTACTTTCCCAAACTTCTCCGAGAATTGGAAACTACGTAAAAGGATCTCATCAAAATATGCAAAAGATGTTATCAAGAATGCAAATAATATGCCTCAGGGACAACTCATTTTGAGCATCATGCTCGTGCCCATATATTCAACAATTACACTCATTAACATAAGGAACCCTGTATATTATTATATGGGCATGGTTGTAGTGTCATTTTCAATTTTGGTCAACTTTGGACTCACTGCAACAATTGGGATAAAAATTACATAGACCCAATTCCCATTGTTCGATAGTTCCATTGGAAAATAGGCATCACAACCTCAATTCATACATTTGACATTGCATTTATTTTAATTCCACTAATTCTTATTAATTCTCAATGTGTAGAAGCTGATAGTGTTGTTACATTTCTATAGTTATTTTGTAGATTGTGCAGCTAGTAGGTTGTGACCCCAAGACAATGAGCAAGCCTTGGTTGGAAGTCTAAGAAGGCCTAGATGAAGTTGCTTTACTTGATAAAAGGTTGCAATCCAAGTCCTGGCATTAGACATTCAAAATGTATAGAGCCTTGTCATTTCAATTAAGATGCATGATGAAGATAACAATGCAATCTAGCTCAAAAATTAAGGTAACAACAAGTCAAGGAGCAAAGTACACAATGCTCATTTGGCGGCCCGAGTAAGTCTCTGTGACTGTACAACAACATTAGCAACAAGCACTCTAGGGTTTTCAAAGAATCATATCTATTTTTCTCATAACCTATTTTCTGTCATAGTGTAAATGTTTCTTATCATGATGCTAATATCTATGCAAAGGCCAAATGGACATGTATTAGAAATTAAACATGAGAGAGAAGTGGGGAAGTTCAAGGGACATGAGGGTAGGTGAACAATCACCTCACTTTTATAAATATATCCTCGTGCCTCATTTGAAAAGCGGGGAGGGGCGCTTTTAGCACATAGGGAGACCCCCTAGCTATTGGCGGGACATCCAACAACGTCAACATGTCCCTCTTGGAACTGCTAATCGTCTTCCTTAATGAACTCTTCCCTATAATGCCAGTAGATAGCCCATGCTTCTAAATCTCTAATGGGCTTTGTACCTTGTTGCTAGTTTTTCCTTGCTGCCAATGCTTTTGTATTTATGGCAAGCCTTGCAACAACATTGCATTCAACCCTATCTCCTTTTCTTTTGTTGTAATGAGAATTTCATTGTTAACCCTGCAGCTTTGAAGTTCATCCTTTAGGATTCTCATTCTCTTTGTCAAATATGGACGAATCCCTATAACCATTCTCTCATATGACTCTACATCTTTGATGTGTGATGTCTCTTCCATGTTATGTTGTACCACATTGTTGAATATCTTCACTTCTTTATCACTCCACTTTGTATTTTAAGTGTTGAAACAACAAGTCACTCTTAGCTAGATATATAACAAAAACACATGCATGCCATATTTGGTCTTTTATAAGGTAATTAATGGTCCATATTATTCCAAATTTGTGCCTTTGTTTTGTCTACAATCAACACTAAAGAAGCATTAGTACATCGATATCATTAAAAGCATGTACCATTCCATCTATTATAGAATTAATGCAAATGTATTGAACTTTAATCCCTTCATATTTTAGACCAAAAATAAGACAAAAGACATACTTTTTTGCTATAAGAGTTTAAAATAAATCTTCAAACCATCTCTTCAATAAATATAAGTTTCAAACACACTAACTTAGGGATTAGTACAACTAGTGAATAAAATTATGATACAAAGTGATTCTAACATAATTATCATATCTATGGGATATAAATATGTATGTATCACACATTATAGAAATCAATTTCATGTAAAAACAAGATAAGAAAATGTAAGAATCCCATTTCTAAGAGAGAACTCAATCATAATTAATGAGTATAGGCATAATAAATTCATACATAAGAACTCTCATACAATAAAATTCAACTATGTCAAACTCTGATGGTTTAAATTTGGAACATTAACTATTATGTTTCTTCAAGATAACATACTTGTTATAGATTACCGCCATTGCACTTTCCCGAGCCCGTATAACCTTGATCTTGTAACACTACTCTAATGCCACCTTTCAACATACCCAATCCATTTTGTGCCTAATTGAGGTTACGAGATACTAAAATTTCCCCTCACCAATACAATGATTAATTATGATACAATTTGTAACATATTTCCACATCAATAACCAAAGTTAATGTTTATTGATCTATAACTTTCATTTCTAACATGGGTATATAATTCAAATTTTCTCAATATAAATCATTTCCAAAAATATAACAATTAAATTTGGCATTAAAACTCATACAAGTCCATTAAATAAACAATATCTCTCAAAGTGAAATATAGGTAGCTAATATTTTAACTTGATGGATCCATACTAATGTTAATTTTCCATAAACCAAAGATCTTCTTGACCCATATCACATATTTGAACTGAATGAAAAAATAACAATTATAGACATGTTCTGCATACACACATATATGTATGATACATGGCCCATATCTCTCAAAGTACAATTTGGGTATTTTTTTTTTTTAGTGGATGCATCCATTTTAGCGTAGGGTATCTACACACCAAAGCTTGCCTTGATCCAAATTACAAAGTTGGACTTATAGGCAATTTAACAACTACAAGTGTTTTATACAACAATCACTTCATTGTTCCATTGCACAAAATTATTTCATCATGCTCATTTAAGTAATAAATACTAATTTGACAAGTTCATGCAACTAAAAAAACTTCCCTTTAAACTTAAAATCTCACATTTAGATTCAGAAATAAAGTTCTTATGGTAGGCACACAACCCTCATACACCTATCATCACAAGAGATCACACCATTCTTTACAACATAATATAACAAAATTTAATTGCCATATCTTCTTTATGAACTTAATGAATAAACACACACAATAGTACATCTAGAGTAGCATTTATACGAATTTGGGATCATAGTATAAACATACAACCATTATTATGACAATAGGTTATTAACTCTTCATCTTCCTTCGAGTTAAGCTTCCAACTTTAAAAAAATCAACAATGCAAAAATTACTAACAACATGTTAAACTTTTGACTGCAATTGTACTCCACTAAAACATTCATAAGAAACTCTCACACTGAATTCTAGGATTACATATAGAGATGCCAATGCATTTATCTATCTAGAATTTCATTTGCATATATCTTACGTATGCCTTTTTACGTACATGATTCTTTTAAATTTAAGAACTCAAATGTAACAAAAAATAATTTCTTTTTAGAGGGGTTGAGAGTAGGTGCATAACTTTCCTACAACACTATCATCATATCAAGTAACTCTTAACTTGTATTTGCATCCTCAACCACACATTAACAAATCCATCTACTCAACTTATTTGTACAAGAAATAACCATCTAATTATTTAGCTTTAAAACTTATTAACTTCTACGTTAACTTCCAACTAATCCTCAAACCCTTTTTTTTTGGAACATGTGTGTCATGCACCTTGTAGTGATGCAAAGAATAACTATAGTGTTGTAGAGTATACTACAATTTTGTACATAATACTTTTAATTTTCTTTTTCATACAAGTAATACACACGATACATCAATCAAACTTAAAACTTAGAGGGCAACAATTTGCTCACATAACCACAAATATCATT